>JAFLJL010013454.1:0-26255 GCA_018398815.1 Conus ventricosus | reverse complement strand
TTGTAGTGGGTGTTAAAGCAAGGCTTTTGCGTTGGGTTTTGTTAGCAAAGGGAATGCATTGGGTGTTTAGCCAGGCTTGTATTGGGTTGTAAAAAAGCAAGGCTTGCGTTGGGTTTTTTAGCAAGGCTTGCATTGGGGGTTTTGGGCACGGTTGGCGTTGTGTGTTGTAGCAAGCCTTGCATTGGGTGTTGTAGCAAGGCTTGCTTTGAGTGTTTTAGCCAAGGCTTGCAATTGGGTGTTTTAGCAATGGCCTTGCGTTGCGGTGGTTTTAGCAAGCTTGTATTGGGTGTTTAAAGCAAGGCTTGCGTTGGTGTTGTTTTAGCAAGGCTTGTAATTGGTGTTAAAAGCACGGCTCTTGCGTTGGGTTGTTTTAGCAAGGCTTGTATTGGGTGTTAAAAGCAATGCTTGCGTTGGGTGTTTTTAGCAAGGCTTGTATGGGTGTTAAGCAGGCTTGCCGTTGGGTGTTTTAGCAAGGCTTGCATTGGGTGTTTTAGCAAGGCTTGCGTTGGGTGTTTTAGGAAGGGCTTGCATTGGTGTGTTTTAGCAAGGCTTGCGGTTGGGTGTTTTAGCAAGCTTGCATTGGGTGTTAACGCAGGCTCTTGCGTTGGGTTGGTTTAGCAAGGCTGGCATTGGTGTTTAGCAAGGCTTGAGTTGGGTGTTTTATCAAGGCTGCATTGTGTGTTAAGCAAAGGCTTGCGTTGGGTGGTTTTAGCAAGGCCTTGCATTGGGTTGTTTAGCAAGGCTTGCATTGGTGCTTTAGCAAGGTTGCATTGGGTGTTTTAGCCAGGCTTGCATTGGGAGTTAAAGCAAGGCTTGCATTGGGTGTTTTAGCAAGGCTTGGGTTGGGTGTTTTGAAGGCTTGCATTGGGTGTTAATGAAGGCTTGCGTTGGTTGGTTTTAGCAAGGTTTGATTGTGTGTTTTAGCAAGGCTTGGTTGGGGTGTTTAGCAGGATTGCATTGGGTGTTTTAGCAAGGCTTGGCGTTTGGGTGTTTTAGCAAGGCTTGCAATTGGTTCGTAAAGCAAGGCTTGCGTTGGGTGTTTTAGCAAGGCTTGCATTGGGTGTTTTAGCAAGCTTGTTTTTGGGGTGTTTTCGCAAGGCTTTGCATTGGGTGTTTTAGCGAGGGGTTTTATTGGGTGTTTTAGCCAGCTTGTTTGGGTGTTAAAGCAAGGCTTGGTTGGGTGTTTTTTTAGCAGGTTGCATTGGGTGTTAAAGCAGGCTTGCGATGTGTGTTAGCAAGGCTTGTATTGGGTGTTAAAAGCAAGACTTGCGTTGGTGGTGTTATTAGCAAGGATTGCATAGGGTGTTGAAGCAAGGCTTTGCGTTGGGTGTTTTTAGCAAGGCTTGCATTGGGTGTTAAAGCAAGGCTTGCGTTGGGTTATTTTGCGCAAGGCTTGTATTGGGTGTAAAGCAAGGCTTGCGTTGGCGTGTTGTTTTCGCAAGGCTTGTATTGGGTGTTAAAGCAAGGCTTGCGTTGAGTGTTTTAGCAAGGCTTGCATTGGGTGTTTTAGCAAGGCTTGGTTGGGTGTTTTAGCAAGGCTTTGCATTGGGTGTTAATGCAAGGCTTGCGTTGGCTATTTGAGCAAGTTGCATTGGGTGTTTTAGCACAGGCTTGCGTTGGGTGTTTTAGCAAGGCTTGCATTGGGTGTTTTTAGCAGGTTGCGTTGGGTGTTTTAGCAAGGGGGGCTGCATTGGGTGTTAAAGCAAGGCTGCGCTTGGGGTTTGTTTTAGCAAGGCTTGCATTGGGGTTGTTTTAGCAAGGCGTGCATTGGGTGTTTTAGCAGGTTTGTATTGGGTGTTAACGCCAGGCTTGCACTGGGTGTTTTAGCAAGGCTGCATTGGGTAGTTGTAGCAAGAATGCATTGGGTGTTTTAGCAGGCTTTGCGTTGGGGTGTTTTAGCAAGGCCTTGCGGTTGGGCTGTTTTAGCAAGGCTTGTATTGGGTGGTTTAAGCAAGGCTTGCATAGGGTGTTTTTAGCGAGGCTTGTATTGGTGTGGTTTAGCCAGGCTTGTATTGGGTGTTAATGCAAGGCTTTGCGTTGGGTGTTTTAGCAAGAATGCATTTGGTTGTTTTAGCAAGGCCTTGTATTTGGGTGTTAAGCAAGGCCTTGCGTGGGTGTCTTGTTTTCGCAAGGAATGCATTGGGTGTTTTAGCAAGGCTTGTATTGGGTGTTAAAGCAAGGTTGCGTTCGGTGTTTTAGCGAGGAATGCATTGGGTGTTTTAGCAAGGCTTGTATTTGCGGTGGTTAAAGGAAGGCTTTGTGTTGGGTGTTTTAGCAAGGAATGCATTGGGTGTTTTAGCCAGGCTTGTTATTGGGTGTTAACGCAAGGGCTTTGCGTTGGGTGTTTTAGCAAGGCTTGCTTTGGGTGTTTTAGCAAGGATTGGTTGCGTGTTGTTTTAGCAAGGCTTGTATTGGGTGTTAATGCAAGGCTTGCGTTGGAATGTTTTAGCAAGGTTGCATTGGGTGTTAAAAGCAAGGTTTGCGTTGGGTGGTTTTAGCAGGCTTGTATGGGGTGTTAAAGCAAGGCTTGCGTTGGGTGTTATAGCAAGGGAATGCATTTGGGTTGTTTTAGCCAGGCGTGTATTGGTTGGTTTAAACAAGGCTTGCGTTGGGTGTTTTAGCAAGCGTCTGCATTGGGTGTTTGAGCAAGGCTTGCGAAGGGTGTTTTAGCAAGGCTTGTATTGGGTGGTTTTAAAGCAAGGCTTGCGTTTGGGGGTTTTAGCATAGCTTGCATTGGGTGTTAAAGCAAGGCTGCGTTGGGTTGTTTTAGCAAGGCTTGCATTGGGTGTTAAAGCAAGGCTTTGCGTTTGGGTGTTTTAGCAAGGCTTGTATTGGTGTTTAAGCATGGCTTTGCGTTGGGTATTTTTGAAGGGCTGGCATATTTTTGGTGTTTTAGCCAAGGCTTGCGTTGGGTGTTTTAGCAAGTCTTGATTGGGTGTTAACGCACAGGTCTTGCGGTTGGGAGTTTTAGCAAGTCTTGCATATGGCGATGTTTTAGCAAGGCTTGCGTTGGGGTGTTTTAGCAAGGCTGGCATTGGGTGTTTTAGCCAGGCTTGCGTAGGGTGTTTAGCAGGCTTGCAATTGGGTGTTTTGGCCTGTGACGTAGCTCACATCAAGGCATGTGACGCTTCCATCGCTGTAGTTAGTGATATGAATCATTCCCCGTGCCACAACTAAAGGAACAGAAGATTCATGTGGTTTGGACTAGTGTAGCGGGCCTTCCCAAATAAAGTGAGTATGGCTCATTCAAGAAACGAATGTGGTCATTGGGTGAAAGTGACCACTGGTGATAGTTAAAAGGGGTCTGGAAGGTAAGGTGCTGGTCATTGTGTTTTGAACACTGAGTATGCACTCACTAGGAGAGGAGGAAGAGTTCAGTTTTTTAACCCAGGCAGATGGCCTAGCGACTCGAACCTGTAGGAGTTGGTCCTCTCTTCTGACCAGTCATTCCCCGGTGAGCGATAGATAGTTGGGTAAAGCTACAGGGAAAACTTAAGAAAAGAGAAGAATTATATGTGGAATTGGGAAGCAGGTTACTTACACGAACCTTATTAGTGTTTCAGGCCCTTCACCTTCACCCTTTCACCCTTCACCTTTACCCTTCGCTCCCTTCACCCTTCATCTTTCACCTGTGAGTGATTGAAGATGGCCATGGTGTGGGGCACACACCCGGTAGTTCAGCCCCAGCCAAGTGCACTCAGGAGAGGAGTTTGAACTCGTCACTTCTCAGGAGACAGAAGAAGTGAGGACGGAAGAAGTCGAGATTCGTAATCTCCAGGACAGGAGGAATTCGAGGGGGAAATATATTGTCTCAGAGAGACGGGAATGAGAAGGAACGCAGGAGCTTTACTTGAGACAGGAGGGCCTCAGTGATTACGGAGTTATGTATTTCCTGGTCCGGATTTTTTATTTTGGATAAGGAAAGTGAAGGCCAAGCTTTATAGACGCGGAACTAGATTAATTTTATTCTCTCCGTGTAAAGAGAGTACACGGGTTTTATGGCATAAGTGATTGAAGGTCTATTTTTCTTCGTGTGGTTAACGAGAGATACATGTGTGAAGACTGATTGGTCTCTCGGTGTGAGGAGAGATACATTGTGTGAAGATTGATTTGTCTCTCGGTGTGAGAGAGAGAAACAATGTTGTGAAGATTGATTCGTCTTCGGTGTGCGGAGAGATACATGTGTGCGATTTATTTGTCTCTCAGTGTGGAGAGAGATACAGGTGGGAAAATCTGTTTAAAGTGATTGATGTTGATTTGTAAATTGTTTTTCCCCTGAGGCGGAGGGGGAGAAGAAAAACATTCGGAAGTGCGCCTTTTGGTTGTTTGGAAAGATTGCGTGTGCGTATGGAGTAAATGCTGTCATGATGCGGGTATGCAAGAGTGGACAGTGTGCAGAGGTGACCCCGACTCCAGTTTCACCGGCGTAGCTACCGTTTTTTCCCCGAAGAAAAAAAGAAAGCTTTCTATTTGTGCTGGGGGTTTAAAAAAACAAAAACAAATGATTTCTATTTGTACCCTCAAGGGTTTTGAGGAGGAAAAAAAAAAAGGTTTCTATTTGTACTCAAGGGTTTGAGGAAGGAAAAAAAAAAAGGTTTTCTATTTGTACCCTCAAGGTTTGAGGAAAAAAAAAAGGTTTCTATTTGTGCCTCGAAGGGGTTTTGAGGGAAAGGGGAAAAAAAAAGAAATTAGTTGATATTGATTGTGTATAATATTTGCTTTGTTGTTGTTGGTGCTATTTCTATTATTTGTTTCGGGTGGTTGATATTTCTTTGGTTTGCTCTACTCCGTTAAGGGGTGTTTTTTTTTTTTTTTTGGTAGGATTTCTTTTTGACCCTTCCCACCTCAGGACCGATAGCCTCACCTTCCTCTTGCTTCGAACCTGGCAGCAAGGGGGGCGGGCGTTGAGGGAGTCGTTTTCCTTCCCTAGAGGTTTAGAATTTTTGTCCCTTTCCCAGGGATGATAGCCCCAACCTCTTCCTGCGTTTTCGCAGGGGGATATTGGCTTGGGGAGTCAATGTCTTTCCCGTCTCATAAATATCTATTTCTTTCGCTTTCCTATTGTTTCAGTTGGATTTTTCCCCTTGCCTCAGAGTGTGGATCAAACTTCTCCTCCGTCCGCTAATCGTGTAGGTGGTGAGGTTGCTTCCGCTCTGCCCAAATAAACATCTTTATCTTTTGATCATTTTTTTTTTCTGGGTGTGGTGCGAGATTTTCTTTGAGTGTCGGTAGGGACATGTGCAGTGATTGATTGATTGTTTAGTATTTTGTATTACTTACTGTAGTGTGGGTATATTGGTGCCGTGATTTGTTTTTCCCGTCTCCGTTTTCCGGGAGACAGGGACCACTAGGGTGCTGTCTGTGGGTTCTTTGCTTTTCTTGATTTTCTGCTCACTATTCCGGTCCTGTGTAGCCTTTCATTTCCTTTTCACCCCCTTTTCAAACCCTCTTAAACCTTCTCCTCAATAAGCGCCCTATCTAGTTTTTCTTTTCTACTTTTCGTCTTTTAGGTATGATTTCGTTCGTTTGTGTTTCTTCCCCTCTTTTTAATTGTTTGTGATTCCATTTGTTTTGTTAAATTTATATTCATTTTTTGTATAAGTCGGCTACATTTGTTTGTAAATTCGTTTGAAATTAAGTAAGAAAGAAAGACGGACACAACAAGAACATTTGAGAACTAAAACTTTATAAAGAATGTATTTTCAGAAAACTTTATTTTGTTTTTTTTCCTTTTTTAAGGGAACAGTTTTTTGCATTACAACTGCATTTTGTTTTCTAAAATTCCAAATTGATAGCAGTTGCAATTATTTTGGAAAAATACATTCCTTGGATTTCATATTTACCTGTTTAGTAAGCTGTTTTCTGGTTTATTCCGGACTTGAATTCTTTTATTTGTATATACTATGTCGGTTTTGTGAAATAACATTATCATATATCGCCTTTATTTTTTATACATACTTTGAGATTGTTTGTGTGTTGTTTATATCTGACGATTCATTTGGTGATTTTGATCAATATGTTAAACAAGCGGAACGCTTGGGTTTTGATGGAGAGAAAACTTCCTAAACTCTGTTGCACAATGCATCGATAGGCAGCGACAGGCTAAGACAGAGGGAGCTGAAGAAAATAGACTGAGAGGGAAGAAAATAGGACTACACGAGGGAAGTGAAGCTGAAGAAAATAGACTACAGAGGGAATTTACGTTGACACAGTTAGAATTAGAGACCGGTGCAGGCATTAGAAGATTACACGGCATCGAGGAACCTCACCTGTTGGTTCCGCAAGCGCACCTCAACCAAACGCGGCATTATTCCAAGTTGCGCTTTTTGAGGAAAAAACGGATGACATTTGATAGTTTTCTTTTCCGATTTGAAAGTCACGCAACGGTCTTGTGGTTGGCCACAGGAAATGGGGACATTGTTATCTTGCGTCGTTGTTTAAGGGTAGCGCTTTGAATTGTTCCCATCACTTGCCGCGAAACAAAATTTAACGTGGATCAGTTGAAAGAAGAAAGGAACTCCTCACGAAATTTCAATGTTCTGCTGATCGTTTTCAGAACGTTTCGTTCTGTGCGCCTGAAAAAGGAATCGTTCCGTCGTTTCTGATCCGATGAGTCATTGTTGGATGATGGATCGATTTATCTAAAGTACAAGACTTTTCAGTCACTGCGAGAATCTCCTCTTAGAGAACAACTTTTCCAGAGCGTGCGCAAAGATCTGGCCACTTTCCTTAAAGAAAAGGCTGCAATTGAAAACGTGGCGAAATGTGTCAGCTGGACCTGATCAGTATTGTATCGCCTCACCGGATAAGGGGCCGTGGCAAGGAAAGGAGAATTTTCCATCTTTGAGTCTTCATGAGTCATGTACTATCATCAGACAGGGAATTACAGGAAAGGCAATCGTGGGTCATTTTTGGAGTCCTCAAGGATATACATATCCTAGGCACGGACAGGGATCTTTCGCGGTTAGAGTGCTTTCGTCAATACCAGTACTCACGCCGGGACAGACCGTTCTTCTCAGCAAACGTTCGAGGTCGTGGACAACGAACCACCTCGTAGACCTTTTGGGCCGGTTCGTGGACGAACCAGACGTTCACAAAAATCAGTCAGACTGCCGATCCAGACAATGCGCTGTTTCTTTTGTGATGGCAAGTTCCATCTGAAACAGGAAATTGCCCTTTCAGACCGGAGTGATTCAAAACCCGCATTAGTTCCACTGATTGTGAAGATGCCTGTTTTGACACCAGAATCATCTGTTGATGCGACTGGTGTTGTGTTAGAAAAAGGATTGCAGGCTTCGGTTTTGCGAGACACTGGGTGCACCACTGCTGGGTTGTACGGAAATCTTTCGTGCTTCAAGACCAGTATCTCAACCTGCTCCAAAAAGTGTCGGTCGTTTGGAGGCAGATTGAAACGTTTCCGCTGGCGAAGATTTCCCCCCCCCCGTCCCCGACCCCGTACTACTCCGGATTTTTACCGCCTGTGTCATTGATAAACCACGTCTGCGACTTGATCTTGGGCAATTTGCCAGGTGTCGCAACAGTACATGGATGGGTGCTGGAGGATCGTTTGTTCTTGTCTTGTGAGTACTAGATCAAATGTCATAGAGCAGGGAAAGGCTACAAAGCCGCTAAAAGTCTCAAAACTGGATGAACTCCAGCTTACCCCAAGATGATATAAAAAGAAATGCAAGGGAAAGAGAGACGCTACGACAATACTTTCTGCTGCTAAACCGACTGTCATGACGTACAAAACGGGAAAAACCAGTACATACTGGAATCTCAACCATTCCTCTACAGGTGTGTAACTGGCCAGACAACAGACAGGTTGTGGTTCCAAAACCACTTAGAGACATACAGTGCTGCACACGGCTCATGATGCATTGTCGCTGGTCATGTGGGATCAAAATGAACGTTAACGCGAGTTCTTGATGCTTTTGATTGGCCGGGTTGTACAAAGGAAATTACGAAATTACTGCTCGCTCCTGTGACATTCTGCCAAAGGAACATCTCAGAAAGGTCAGCGTCCCATTGTGCATTTGCACAAATGCCTCTCATTTCCCGTTCCATTCGGAAGGTAGCTATTTGATGCTTGTAGCGACCTTTACCCATGTCTTTCTTCGGGATATCGCTATATCTTGACTTTGGTGGATACAGCGACAAGGTATTCCGCAGCGATTCCACTGAAGAAAATTGAGTCAGTATCTGTCGCTGAAGCCTTACTTACTATTTTTTCCAGAGTGGGTCTTCCAGACGAAATTCTCTTCGGATTGTGGAACGCAATTCATTTCTGATCTCATGAGAGAAATTTACAGACTGTTGTCAATTCTCTTCCATTTCAACCACGCCATTCATCCCCATCGATTGGCATCGAGTTGAACGTTCAATGGACCGTTGAACGTCCATGTTGAGAAAGAGTTGCAAAGGCAAGAGCCCCAGGAATGGGATCGTTTCATACGGCTTTGCTTTTTGCATACAGGAAATGCCGAACGAAACCGCGGGATTCTCCCATTTGAGCTTCTTTTCGGACATCACCAAGGGGACCTTTGGATCTATTGATGACACAATGGACGGAAAAAGACGGACATACCTGCAGTAACAATGTTTTCCCAATACCGTTTAGGAATGCATAATCGTTTTGAAGGATGCATGTGCGCTTGCTCAAACAGTCTGCTGATGGAAAAACCAGATGTGTACAAGGTTCTTTGGCGACGGAAAGCAAAGGCACGTTCCTTCAGTGTAGGGGATAGAGTCCTTGTGTACTAATGATGAAACATAACAAGTTGTGTTATGTGGAAGGGTCCTTTTCAGGTGGTCGCAAAAAACTTTTCAGCAGTAATTTATAAGATCAAAATGGCAAACACTGCGAAGGTTATTTACTGTGAACATGTTGAAGAAGTATGTTGAACGTACAAATGTTGCCATCAACCCAGTTTTCAGTTGAGTGGATATGTCTGAGTCAGAAATGATGTCAAACATACAGGACATTATCAGTGATGATTTGTACCCATGTAACGTACAGGGGACAGATCAAAGGTTAGATGCAAACAGCAAATGTAAGGAGTGTTAACATCTACCAGTGCAGGATGATGTTGTACCCCTCCTATTCTGTTATCAAAGGTGTGAAACCTATGAGATGTGGTTCAGGCGAATAAATTTGTCTACCAAGGTCAAACAGAACGTCAAAGACATTTTGAAAGACTTTCAGGAAAAAGGATGTGTTGACGGATACCCCAGGTACAGTAACTGGTATTGAAACCCCATGGTATTCAGTTAACTTCTGAAATACCAGTGCGAACCAGACATAACCCCTGCGATTGCAAAAAAAAAAACAAAAAAAAAGCGGTTGTCGAGAGAGAGCTTGGCTATTGTATGGGCAGTGAGAATGTTCGCCAGGTTCTTGCGACTGGAAGAAAGAAGTTTCAGTTACAGACTGACCATAGGCCATGACGTTCTTGAAATCGTCAAGACTAAGAACAGCAGGTTAATAAGATGGTCTTTGGCATGGCAGGAATTCAATTTACTGTTGAACCAGTGCTGGCACACAAAATGTCATGGCAGAATTTGTTGTCACGTGCATGAATGCTTCATGGACAATGATAACTGTGAGTTCAAGGGAATGACTATTCCATGTTTTTGTCTTCTTAATGAATTACGCTGTGATCACTTTTGACGGTGCTTGTCTGCTATGGCGATTTAAATTCAGTGGTATTATGCATAATTTGGCTATTGAAGTGACTATATGTTTCTGCAAGCAAACAACTACTTGATGTTGATGTAAACAATATTTATTCTTTGATAAACAATGGAAAAAAATCAAGACTAATTTATGTCTAATTTGCTTGTGAAGATGAATATATATGTATGTGTGCTGAGCAAATCACTCTTTGGCCATGTTATATACACAGTTTTGATTGGCCAATGAGACAAACCAATTGTTTTCATTTGTCATTGTCCAACAATGGAAGCATGTGACTTTTCAATGGACTATAACCTTTACATGTGGGGAAAAAAAGAGAACCTATGTTTTTTAAACTATCGTTTATTTTGTCTTTACATGTCTATTGAGAACATTACACTTGGAGTATTTCATTTTCATGAGGGGTTTTGAAACTTATGATTGTGAGACACAGATCAAGGAAAAATATGTGCTTCACATCTTAATGTCTGACACAATTTGTACTTTGAATTGTTAATTCCCTCAGTGTTTGATCCATGTAATTTGTGAAATGATTTTTGTGTGATGTTGGTGATCCATTAATGCATGTTTCTTTTTTAGCAAGACTGAAGTTTGAAATATGCTATTTATGGTGGATCATGATGATTGATTCTATACGTTTGATTAGTAATTTGGTGAATCATGTGTGATGGTTACACTTTTGAGAATCATGGTTGAAAGTTGTGGTTAAGTGAAGTTGTATATCCTTTTTAAAAAATTTTCTGAGAGAAAATTTTTTCATCCCAGGATGGGGGGTGTCATGTGACGTAGCCTCACATCAAGGCATGTGACGCTCCATCGCATGTAGTTAGTGATATGAATCATTTCCCCGTGCCACAAATAAAGGAAGAATTTCATGTGGCTTGACTAGTGTAGCGGGCGTTCCCCAAAATAATTGTGAGTATGGCTCATTCACAGAAAACGAATGGTGGTCAATGGGTGACGTGACCACTGACGTGATCGTTTAGAACAAGGGATTGGTAAGGTAAGGTGCTGGTCATGTGTTTTGAACACTGAGTATGCACTCACTAGGAGAAGGGAGGAAAGGAGTCAGTTTTACCCAAGGCAGATGGCTAGAGACTCGAACCTTGTAGGGTCGGTGGTCCTCTCTTCTGACCAGTCATTACCAGGTGAGCGGCTATAGATAGTTGGGGAAAGCTACAGGGGGGAAAACTTAAAGAAAAGGAAGAAAAGAATTCATTATGTTGAATTGGGAAAGCAGTTTACTTACAGAACCGTATTCGTGTTCAGCCCCTTCACCCTTCACCCCTTCACCCCTTCACCCTTTACCCTTCGCCTTCACCATTCAATCTTTACACCCCGTGAGGTGTGATTGAAGATGGGCCATGGTGTGAGGGAAACACACCGGTAGTTCAGGCCCCAGCAAGTGCAACTTCCAGGGAGGAGGAGTTGGAACTGTCACTTCTCAGGAGACAGAATGAAGTCGAAGGAGAGAAGTCGAGATTCGTATATCCAGGACAGGAGAATTCGAGGGGGAAATATTATAGTCTCAGATGAGACAGGGAATTGAGAAGCTGGAAGCTTTTACTTGAGACAGGCAGGGCTCAGTGATCTACGGGAGTTATGTATTCTCCTGTGACCGGATTTTTTGGATAAGGAATGTGAAGGCCATGGCTTTATAGAAGCTGAATAGATTATTTTATCTCTCAGTGTAAAGGAGAGATACACGGGTGAAGTCTATTTTTCACTCGGGTAAAGAGAGATACTGTGTGAAGACTGATTTGTCTCTCGGTAGGAGGAGGATACATGTGTGAAGATTGATTTGTCTCTCGGTGTTGAGGAGGATACATGTGTGAAGATGATTCGTCTCTCGGTGGTGGAGAGTATACTGTGGTCAGATTTATTTGTCTCTCAGTGTGGAGAGAGTACAGGTGGAAAATCTGTTTACAAGTGATGATGTGATTTACTAATTGTTTTCCCTGAAGGAGAGTGGGGAGGAAGAAAAAACATTCGGTAGTGCGCCCCCTTTTGGTTGTTTGGAACAGATTGCGTGTGCGTATGGAGTAACTTTTGGGGGGCCTGGTCATGCATTGCGGGTTATGCAAGATGACAGTGTGACCGGTTTTAAAGCAAGGCTTGCGTTTGGGTGTTTTTGCAAGGCTTGCATTGGGTGTTTTATAGGCTTGCGTTGGGTGTTTTAGCATGGCTTGCGTTGGGGTGGTTTTAGTAAAGGCTACATTGGGTGTTATAGAAAGGCTTCGTTGGGTGTTTTTGCAAGGCTTGCATTGGGGTGTTTTAGCAAGGCTTGCGTTTGGGTGTTTTAGCAAGGCTGGAATTGGGTTGTTTTCGCAAGGCTTGCGTTGGGTGTTTTCGCAAGGCTTGCATCGGGTGTTTTAGCAAGGCTTGCGTTGGATCTTGTTACGTGCGGAACGGAACCAACGTAGGTTTTCTTTTTCTTAACTGATGTCAGTGATTTTTTTTCATACGATCCGTTAGTTTGGCGCTTTTGTGCAGTGGTGATACGTTCGTACATCTGATTATATTATATATATATCTATATAAATGAACTAATAAATTCCAAGGATATAAGTACCGACACCATTCCAGGCAACTTAAACTTTTTTTATAATTGAATATATAGATATATATTTATATATATATATATATATATTTATATGATATATATATATTATCTTATCTATATATTATATTATATTGAATTATAAAAACAAAGCTTGCTATTATGTCTTAGATTGAAGAAATAGGGGGAGATAAGCATTCTATCTGCAGTGGTCGATGATTCTGGCCTAACTAACAGTATGTGCTTTATGGATGAATGGGGAAACATAAAATAAATGGCTTTCCAAAATAGAAGGCCTTCATCATCATCATCCTTCTCTGCCCATGATGGCGTTAGAGGAGGAGGAGAGACTACTCTCGAAGCCAGGCACCGCACCATCCGGCCCTGTCCTCTGCCTGTCCATCAGCGTGGGCCATCCATCTGGTCCTTCTTTGTGTTGTCCATCCAGCTTGGTTTATCGTCCCCTTCGTCTGCCGCCTTCCAGCGTGCCTGGATGAGCCTTCAGCAAGCTTATATTCTCCAAGGGGGAGACATTCATATTTCTTCCAGTCATTGCAACCAAGCTGCTCTGTAGTTGCTGGAACGGTTGCCCGGTACTTATCCTTGGCATTTATTAGTTTGTATATATATAATATATATATATATATATTATATATTATATATATGATATATATATATAGGACATGTTTAAATAGGTTTTAAAAAATAGAATTACAAAACTTGTTTCGAGCGCGTGCGCTGTCATAGGATGGTTTTTGGTATGCCCACGCCGATGTTAGATAGCGTTGGTGGTCCCCCGTTGCGGTTGTTTGCACGTGCGGGTTGCCTGCACGTTGTTTTTTGGGGGCTTTCTGGTTTTTGTTTGGGGTATGCACCTAACAACGATTTCCTTTTATGCCTGCAGTTGTTTAGTATTTCTGGTTGGTGTTTTAAAGTTGCTAAGTGTGGTTTGCATAGTATTAACCATTTTTCAGTTAACATAGTGTTGCACTTTTTGAAACATGCTGTATCGGTGGTGCTCTTTTATGTTTCCAGGATATATTGTAGCTTGTTTTTGCGGTTTTCTTTAAGTTTCCGCTATATTTGCTCAGTCTGTTTGGTTTTTATATTTTTTCTGTATAAATGACTGTTTGTGGTTTGCATATCTGGTTTTGAAGTGGTTTTCAGTGATCCCTATGTATGTTTCTTTTTCAATTTTCTGATGTCACGTGGCTTGGTATACATGTTGTTGTGAAGGCATTTTTTTGCTCAGGGGGGCACTGCTCTTTTTGATTGCAATTGCAGGATTTCCTTTCTTCCACCCTTCTTTGCTGTGGTGGTTTTCATTTTATTAGCATGGCGTCATTAAATTTTTGAGGTTGGGCATGCCTGAATCGATGTTGACGTTTGTTTTTGTTGAATATTTTATATAGTTTTGTGTCTTTGGGATCGAGGTTGTTTAAAATGTAAGAATTCTTTACCGATGTTTGTTTTGAGTTTTCCGTCGTATGGTGGGTTGTACCATGTGATTTTTCTTGTCCTGTTTTTCTTATTTCTTTTGTGTTATTGTCTGGATTGTATTGTAGTTTGTTTCGTGGTACCCACTTTTTTGCCAGTGCTTCTTGATATTCTACTGCTGCATTGTTGAAGTACTCTCTTCATGCAAGACAGGTTTGATAGTCTCTGATTTATGCCATTGGTATGGCTTTTACTACGATGGTGGGTGGTTGCTTTTGATGTTTTACATCGATAGGTGTGTCATTGGGCTTTTGTATGAGTTTATATATGTAGTTGATGAGTCAAGTGTTATGTCTAGGGTACGTTTACTACCTTTTTGATTTGCTTCATGGTGATTTTTAAGTTGTGGTTTTGAAGATTTTACATAATTCTTTTTTTTCTTATTTTCAATGGTTCTTGGGTTGTGGTTAGTGCAGCAAGGCCGTTGTCTCTGTTATCCAACTTGTTTTTCCGAGTGTTTCTTGATGTTGGATAGCATGCAAATGGTTTCAAAACACTTGATAAACAAAGCAAACGGTATTCATCACATTCGGGACATTAGCAGATTTTTACCCATCCATAGATGAGGAACTGCTCACCACAAAGCTCCTGAAATTTGATAGTACCATACAGACATAACAGGGTCAGAAATGGAAAGCCATATTCACACAAGAATAAACGCCACTCTGTACAGCAAAATGAAAGCTGGATCAAGAAAACGAAGAGAAACTCAAACATTTGATGTAACCATGGGATCATATGACGGGCAGAAACATGCGAACTGGTCGGACTATTTATGATATCACATCAAGAAACAACTCGGAAAAAAGTTGTGGATTATACAGAGACGCGGCCTTGCTGCACTAAACCGACAATCCAAAGAACCATTTGAAAATAGAAGAAATAAAGAATTATGTAAAATCTTCCAAAGTCCCCAACTTAAAAATCACCATTGTGAAGCAAACAAACCCAGTGAGGAAACTACTAGATCGACATAACATTGATCTCAACAAACTACATAGATAAACCATACAGAAGCCCCCAATGGACCACCTATCTATGTAAACATCAAAAGCAACCACCCACCTTCTGTATTAAAAAGCCGTACCCAATGGCTATAAATCAGGAGACTATTCAAACCTCGTCATGCAATGAAAGAGTATTTCACAATGCAGCAGTAGAATATCAAGACGCACTGCAAAAAGTGGGTTACAACTACAACTACAATACAATCCAGACAATAAACACACTAGAAATTAAGCAAAACAGGAAAAGAAAATCACATGGTACAACCCACCATACGACGGAAACTCAAAACAAACATAGGAAAAGAATTCTTTAAATTTTTTAACAACCTCGTTCCAAAAGACACAAACTATATAAAATATTCAAACAAAAAACACCGTCAAAAACTATCGTATTACGCATGCCAACTCAAAAATTTAATTGACGCATCTAATAAAAATGAAAACCAACACAGCAAAGAAGGGTGAAGAAAGGAAATCTTGCAATTGCATCACAAAAGAGCGTGACCCCTGAGCAATAAATGCCTTCACAACAACATTGTATACCAAGCCACTGTGACATCAGAAAATGAAAATGATACATACACAGGGATCCCTGGAAAACCACTTCAAAACCAGCTATGCAACCACCAAACGTCCTTTAATAAAGAAAAATGTGAAAACCAAAACAGAACTGAGCAAATATACTGGAAAACTTAAAAAGACGCACACCAAGATACAATATATCCTGGAAAATCATTAAAAAGAGCATCACCATACTGCAATGTTTCAAAAAGGTTTGAACCTATGTTTAACTGAAACATGGTTAATACAATGCACACCACACTTAGCAACTTTAAACACCCAAAACAGAAAATAGTAAACATACTGCAGGCATAAATGGAAATCGTTGTTAGTAAATACACCCAACTACAAAAACCTGGAAAGCCCCCAAAAAACACGTGCAGCCAACCGCACGTTGCAAACAACGCAAACGGGAGCCACACGCGAAATAATAACATCGGGCGGTGGGCAAACCAAAAACCATGCTGTTGACAGCGCAAACGGCGCTCGAAAAAATTTGTAGATTCTCTTTTTAAACCTCTTTTAACAAATGTTGCTCCCCAAGGGGTCGAGCACTATCAAAAATCATTTTGGGTTTTTTCACCACACTAATCTCTCTCTCTCTTCTCTCTCTTTCTCTCTCTTTATATATATTACACAAACAAACTAATAAATTTCCAGGATAAGTACCGAGCCCGTTTTCCAGCAACTTACAGTAGCCAGGCTTGGTGTTTGCAAGACTGCAAGAAATAGTGAATTATAAACAAAGCTTGCTCTTATGTCTTAGCTTGAAGTAAATAGGGGGAGATAAGCATCTATCTGCCAGTGGTAGATGGATTTGCCCAAACTAACAGTATGGGCCTTGAGTAGGTGAATGGGGGGGAAAAAAATATAAATAAACGCTTGTCAAAATGAGCCTTCAGCAAGCTTATATAGTCTCCAAGGGGAGGTGACATCCTCCAATAGGGAGGAAATCACTGACATATAACTCCTGGTCATATTACCGATATTTCGAAACTTGCGCTGTTTTCCTCAGTGACCGCGGAAAGTGGTAATTTGACTCCTCTGTCTTTTCAAGTTTTAAGAAGAATGCAAATCCCAGCAAAGGCTGGTGTGCAATTAACCGTAGTTGTTTGATTGGGTTTAAAAAAACCCACAAAAGGTGCCACCTAAGAAGCAAAAGAACAATCCCTGAAAGAGGCAAAACAAGCTACATTTTCTTGTGAAAAGTAGAAATATAAAAAGATATCTCTTAAGACACACGTGCTTAGGGCCAGTTCTTGGAATGAATCCGCAACGGGTCTAAAATACAAACAAAACTAAGTATACATTCCAAGGATAAGTACCGAGCACCGTTCCAGCAACTTTAACAGAGCGCTTGGTGTTGCAATGACTGCAAGAAATATTGAATTATAAACAAGCTTGCTCTTATGTCTTAGATTGAAGAAATAGGGGGGAGATAAGCATTCATTCTGCAGTTGGTAGATGATTCTGCCTAAACTAACAGTATATTATATTATATATATATATATTACCACTGTCCGCGGTCACTGAGGAGAACAAATCAGGTTGCGAACTACTAGGTATCTGAACCAGGGAGATATGTCAGTGAGTTTACCTCCCCATTGTAGTTGTAGATTGTTTCCTTTGGAGACTAAAAAAGCCTGCTGAAGGCTCGTTTTGAGAAGCATTATTATTCCCATTCACCCACTCAAGCACTACTGTCAATTAGGCATGAAATTATCTACCACTGCCAGATACGAATGCTTATCTCACCCTACTTCTTCATCTAAGACATAAGAAGCAGCTTTGTTTATAATTGAATATTTCTTGCAGTCATTGCAAACACCAAGCTGCTCTGTAAGTGCTGGAATGGTGCTCGGTTACTTATCCTTGGATTTTATATATTATATATATATATCATATATATATACATATATATTTAAAATATATATATATATAGAATATATATATATGGAACAACATTCAGCTACACTTTGATTGTCCTCAATGGAAGAATACCAGGACACCAGAATTGTATTTTGTTTTGGGTTTCCAACTCTTATGAGCATGACAGGAAAACATTTAGCAAAAGCCCAGTATGACGAGAGCCATCTGTGTTCATTGGATCTACTTTATCACCTGCTTCGGTGACTTATAAAAACTTCTTTGTAGTAAAAACTTTGAGAATGAGAAAAAAAAACTGTCAGCTTTAGAGATGTGTAACAGTGATTCGTGTTTGTGTTCTTCTTTTTGGATATGATAAATCTTGAGTATTACGCATTAGATGTTCACAAAACCCCTTCGAGTATGGGGACATTGTCTACCATACGAATAAAACAACTCCGCTCTCTCTCTTCTCGCTCCTCTTCCTCTCTCTCTCTCTCTCTTATAGTCTTCTGTCTTCTTTCTCTCTCTCTGTCTCTACCCCCTCTCCCTTTCTTGACTCTCCGCATCTGTCTCTATCTCCCTCTGTCTTTTTCTCTCAGTCTCTCTCTTCTCTCTCTCTCTCTCTTCTATCTCTCTTGCCCCCCCCCTCTCCTCTTCTTCTCTCTCTCTCTCTCTTACGGGATGATGGAAAGGTATGCACAGGGTAGGGAAGGGGCGATAGGGGAAAAAGCGAGGGAGGTGGAACATTTTTTGTTTGGGGCACACAAGCAAGTGGGGCGCAACATTGATTCCGTTCTCTCTCTCTCTCTCTCTCTCCCTTGCTCGCTTCGCTCGCGATTGCTTCTTAATGCAAGGGAGGCGAGGTGAGGGGGTATGGGCGTGAGGGTTAGAAAGACGTAGAAGTAGGGCGTCGTGACGAGGGGCGAAAGGAAAGGGGGAGACGAGGGGTGGGCGAGGAGACAGCGAGGGTGCGTGCGCGTTGCCGGTCTCACCGAACGGCGATGTGGCAAACGTCGTTCTGATGTGAGGCAGCCGGCCTGCAACGTTATGAACTGACAGCGAGTGGCAGTATGGGGGGCGGGCTGGGTATAACTTGTGGTGTGTGCAGTCTCACGCGAGCGCAGCCGAAAAAGTTTCCAATGACGTATCTGCTGCACTCCATTGATTTTCAGTCAAAAGGTCGGCTGGGAGATTTACCTCGACACTTCGGCTGGTTTTTCCGCCGTTCATCGACTGGCCCCCAACTCTCCTTGGTTCTGCTGAGGACCACGCTGTCCATCTCTTGAACGGTCAACAACGATGACCCCAATAATGATATAGAAAAGGCGTGGCCAAGCGGAGATGGTCGCGACGGCCGATCGGTCTTGACGAAGACGACGACGACGACGGACGAAAGGGGGAAGGGATGGAGGGGTTGTCCTGAGACGGGATGAGGGCGAACGAGCGACAGGACGTGGAGCAGGAGCGGGGAGGTACATCTGACCGTCGTTGGTTTCCATTGTGGGCATCGGGCAATGATCTGGCGTTTCCCCTATTTGTTGCAAACAGGAACGGAGGGGGTGAGTGGGGCCCCCCCGGTTCTCTGTTGCTTGTGCCTGTCTGTCTGTCTTGTCTGTCTGGTCTGGCTGTTCTGTCTGTTTGTATTCCGTCTCCCTTTGATCAGATTTTAAGGTGAGCGTTCTTGCTGCGTCTATCATTCTTCTTGGCTCGGTTTGATGTTATCTGAGGCAGCGTCCTGAAGCGTGTTGGATGTCTAGAGAGGTTGGAAAACAGGATCATTCATTCAGCACTGAGGACGTAGGAAGTTTCCTTCTGCAGGATATGAAATGCACGGGCTGCTTCACCTTGTGGTTTCTTCTTGGTGTTCAGGGCGTAGAACATGAAGTGTGTCTGTTCTTTTTGAAGTGGGCACAAAAAGGAAGGTGGTTGAGGGTACTATGTTTGGTCCGTTTGTTTTGCTGCTCCTTGGGACTTGGGTTTTCTTTGGAGTGTTTCTAAACAAACAGGAGTTTCTTTTCTTTTTAGTATAACTTAGCGACCATTAAGAAAAACGCACGGTCAGAAGAACAAAATAACTCGACAGATTAATGTTTTGTGAGATTGGTCAATTAGAATGTTTTTTTAGAAGACGAAAGTTGAAATATGCATTTGGGGGATCATGATGATTGATTCTATACGTTATTATTAATTTGGGAATCATGTTGAGGGTTACCATTTTGAGATCATGGCTAAGTTGGTTAATGAATTGTATACCTTTTAAAAATTTTCTGGAAAAATTTTTTCATCCCGGGATGGGGTTCATGTCCCTAGCCCACAACAAGCATTGACGCTCCATCGCATTAGTAGGAATGAATCATTTCCCCGTGCCACAACTAAAGGAAAATATTCATGTGGCTTGACTAGTGTAGCGGGCGTCCCCAAAATAATTGTGAGTATGGCTCATTCAAAAACGAATGTGGTCTTTGGGGTGAAAGTGACCACTGAGTGAAAGTTAACAAGGCTGGTAAGGTAAGGTGCTGGTCATGTGTTTTGAAACACTGAGTATGCACTCACTAGAGAAGGGGAGGAAAGAGTCATTTTAACCCACAATGGCCTAGAGACTCGAACCTGTCAGGACGGTGGTCCTCTCTTCTGACCATAAATTACCAGGTGACGATAGATAGTTGGGAAAGCTACAGGGGAAAACTTAAAGAAAAGAGAAAGAATTCATATTAAATTGGGAAGCAGTTACTTACACAAACCCTTTAAATTCGTGTTTAAAGCCCTTCACCTTCACCCTCACCCTTCACCCTTTACCCTTCGCCCTTCACCATTCATCTTTCACCCCGTGAGGTGATTAAAAGAGGGCCATGGTGTGGGAACACACCGTAGTTCAGCCCCAGCAAGTGCCAACTCCAGGAGGGGAGTTGGAACCGTCATTTCTCAGGAGACAGAAGAAGTCAGGAAAGAAGTCGAGATCTATCCCGGGACAGGAGAATTCGGGGGGGAAATAATTGTCTCAAGAGACGGGGAAATTTGAAAAGCAGGGAAGCTTTACTTGAGACAGGCAGGGCCTCATATTACGGAGTATGTATTCTCCTGGTCCGGATTTTTGGGATAAAGAATGTAAAGGGCCATGGCTTTATAGAAGCGGAACTAGATTATTATCTCTCAGTGTAAAAGAGATACACGGGTAAGTCTATTTTTCTCTCGGGTAAAGAAGATACATTTGAAACTGATTTGTCTCTCGGTGTGAGGAGATACATTGTGAAAATTGATTTGTCTCTCGGTGTGAGGAGAGTTTACATGTGTGAAGATTGATTCGTCTCTCGGTGGGAGAGAGATACATGTGTGCAGATTTATTTGTCTCTCAGTGTGAGAGAGATACAGTGGAAAATCTGTTTACAAGTGATTGATGTGATTTACTAAATTGTTTTCCCTGAAGGAGAGGGGGAGAAAAAAACATTCGGTAGTGCGCCTTTTGGTTGTTTGGAAAGATTGCGTGTGCGTATGGAGTAAATGCTGTCATGAATGCGGTATGCAAGAGTGACAGTGTGACAGTGTTAAAGCAAGCTTGCGTTGGTGTTTTAGCAAGGCTTGCATTGGGTGTTTTATCAAGGCTTGCGTTGGTGTTTAGCAAGGCTTTCGTTGGGTTTTTTTAGTAAGGCTTGCATTGGGTGTTTTTAGCAAGGCTTCCGTTGGGTGTTTTGCAAGGCTTGCATTGGGTGTTTTAGCAAGGCTTTCGTTGGTGTTTTTTTGCAAGGCTTGCTTTGGTGTTTTAGCAAGGCTTGCGTTGGGGTTTTAGCAAGGCTTGCATTGGGTGTTTTAACAAGGGTTTCGTTGGACTTGTTACGTGGCGGGAAACCCAAAGTAGTTTCTTTTCTTTAAATGATGTCAGTTGATTTTTTTCATACGATCCGTTAGTTTGGCGCTTTTGTTCAGTGGTGATACGATCATACATCTGATATATATATATATATATATATATAATGAACTAATAAATTCCAAGATAAGTACCGACACCACCACAACTTAAACTTTGTTTTAAGAATATATTATATATATATAAATATATAATATATATATATAATATATATAAAATATAAAATATATATATATATATTTATATATTGAATTATAAACAAAGCTTGCTCTTATGTCTTAGATGAAGAAATAGGGGAGATAAGCATTCAAATCTGCATGGTAGATGATTCTGCCTAACTAACAGTATGTGCTTCTATGGATGAATGGGAAACATAAAATAAATGCTTCTCAAAAAGAGCCTTCTTCATCATCATCATTCTCTTGCCCAGAGGCGTAGAGGAGAGATGAAGACACTCTCGAAGCCAGGGACCGCCATCCGGCCCGTCCTCGCCTGTCGCATCAGCGTGGGCCATCCATCCTGGTCCATTCTTTTTAAAGTTGTCCATCCAGCATTTTGGGTTGTCGTCCCCTTCGTCTGCCGCCTTCCAGCGTGCCCTGGATGAGCCTTCACAAGCTTATATTCTCCAAGGGGAGACATTCAATATTTCTTCCCAGTCATTGGCAACACCAAGCTGCTCTGTAAGTTCTGGGAAAGGTTTCGGTACTATCCTTGGAATTTATTAGTTTGTATATATATATATAATATAATTAATATATATATATATATATTATATATATATATATACATGTTAAAATAGGTTTTAAAAAAAAAGAATCTACAAATTTGGGTTTCGAGCGCGTTGCGCTGTCATCAGGATGGTTTTGGTATGCCCACCGCCGATGTTAGATAGCGTGTGGTCCCCCGTTTGCGGTTTTTTTGCACGTGGGGGTTTGGCTGCACGTGTTTTTGGGGGCTTTCGGGTTTTTTTGTTTTGGGTGTATTCACTAACAACGATTTCCATTTATGCCTGCAGTTGTTTACTATTTCTGGTTTGGTGTTAAAGTTGCTAAGTGTGGTTTGCATAGTATTAACCTTTTTCAGTTAAACATAGGTTGCACCTTTTTGAAACATTGCTGTATGGTGATGCTCTTTTTATGATTTCCAGGATATATGTAGCTTGTTTTTGCGTCTTTAAGTTTCCAGATATATTTGTCCAGTTCTTTTTGGTTTTATATTTTTCTGTATTAAATGACTTTTTTGTGGTTTGCATATCTGGTTTTGAAGGGGTTTTCAGTGATCCCTATGTATGTTTCTTTTTCATTTTCTGATGTCACAGGGGGTTTTGGTATACAATGTTTTTGTGAAGGCATTTATTGCTCAGGGGCACTGCTCTTTTTTGATGCAATGCAGGATTTCCTTTCTTCACCCTTCTTTGCTGTGTTGGTTTTCATTTTATTAGATGCGTCAATTAAATTTTGAGGTTGGGCATGCATGAATACGATAGTTTGACGGTGTTTTTTTTGAATATTTTATATATTTTGTGTTCTTTGGAACGAGGTTGTTAAAATTTTAAAGAATTCTTTTCCTATGTTTGTTTTGAGTTTTCCGTCGTATGGGGGGTTGTACCATGTGATTTTCTTTTCCTGTTTTTCTTATTTCTATTTGTGTTATTGTCTGGATTTTATTGTAGTTTGTAGTTGTACCCACTTTTTTGCAGTGCTTCTTGATATTCTACTGCTGCATTGTTGAATACTCTTTCATTGCTGACGGGTTTGATAGTCTCGATTTATGCCATTGGGGATGGCTTTTAATACAGATGGTGGTGGTTGCTTTTGATGTTTACATAGATAGGTGTGTCATTGGGCTTCTTTTATGGTTTATATATGTAGTTGATGAGATCAAGTGTTAAAGTCTAGGGAGTTACTACCTTTTTGTTTGCTTCAATGGTGATTTTTAAGTTGTGGGTTTTTGGGAAATTTTACATAATTCTTTTTTTTTATTTTCAATGGTTCTTGGGTGTTGGTTAGTGCAGCAAGGCCGTCGTCTCTGTAAATCCAACTTGTTTTCCGAGTTTTTCTTGATGTTGGATAGCATTCAATGTTCAAAACACTTGATAAACAAAGCAACACGGTATTTATCACATTCGACATGCAGATTTTTACCCATCCTAATGAGGGAAAATGCTCACCAAAGCCCCTTTAAATTTGCTAGTAACCATACAGACATAACAGGGTCAGAAATGGAAATCAATTTCCCCACCAAGAAAACGCCACTGTACAGCAAAAATGAAAGCTGGATCAAGAAAACGAAGAGAAACTCAAAATTTGATGTAACCATGGGATCATAGACGGTGCAGAAACATGCGAAATGGTCGGAAATATTTATGCTATCCAACATCAAGAAACAACTCGAAAACAATTGGATTAACAGAGACGACGGCCTTGCTGCACTAACCAACAACCCAAGAACCATTGAAAATAAGAAAAAAGAATTATGTAAAATCTTCCAAAACCACAACTTAAAATCACCATTGAAGCAAAAAAAAAGGTAGAAACTACCTAACATAACACTTGATCTCATCAACTACATATATAAACCATACAAGAAGCCCAATGACACACCTATCTATGTAAACATCAAAAGCAACCACCCACCATCTGTATTAAAAGCCATCCCCAATGGCATAAATCAGAGACTATCAAACTGTCATGCAATGAAAGAGTATTCAACAATGCAGCAGTAGAATATCAAGAAGCACTGCAAAAAGTGGGTACAACTACAAAACTACAATACAATCCAGACAATAACACAAATAGAATAAGAAAAACAGGAAAAGAAAAATCACATGGTACAACCCACCATACGACGGAAAACTCAAAACAAACATAGGAAAAGAATTCTTTAAAATTTTAACAACCTCGTTCCCAAAAAACACAAACTATATAAAATATTCAACAAAAACACCGTCAAACTATCGTATTCATGCATGCCCAACCTCAAAAATTTAATTGACGCATCTAATAAAATGAAAACCAACACAGCAAGAAGGGTGAAGAAAGGAAATCTTGCAATTGCATCAAAAAGAGCAGTGCCCCCTGAGCAATAAATGCCTTCACAACAACATTGTATACCAAGCCACTGTGACATCAGAAAATGAAAAGAAACATACACAGGGATCACTGAAAACCACTTCAAAACCAGATATGCAAACCACAAACAGTCATTTAATAAAGAAAAATGTAAAAACCAAACAGAACTGAGCAAATATATCTGGAAACTTAAAGACGCAAAACAAGCTACAATATATCCTGGAAAATCATAAAAAGAGCATCACCATACAGCAATGTTTCAAAAAGGTGCAACCTATGTTTAACTGAAAAATGGTTAATACTATGCAAACCACACTTAGCAACTTTAAACACCAAAACAGAAATAGTAAACAACTGCAGGCATAAATGGAAATCGTTGTTAGTAAATACACCCAAAACAAAAACCTGAAAGCCCCCAAAAAACACGTGCAGCCAACCCGCACGTGCAAACAACCGCAAACGGGAGCCCACACGCTATATAATAACATCGGCGGTGGGCAAACCAAAAACCATCCTGATGACAGCGCAACGCGCTCGAAACAAATTTGTAGATTCTATTTTTTAAAACCTATTTTAACAAATGTTGCTCCCCAAGGGGTCGAGCACTATCAAAATCATTTTGGGTATTTTAACCACACTAATCTCTCTCTCTCTCTCTCTCTCTCTCTCTCTATATATATATATACACACAACAAACTAATAAATTCCAAGGATAAGTACCGAGCACCGTTCCAGCAACTTACAGAGCAGCTTGGTGTTGCAATGACTGCAAGAAATAGTGAATTATAAACAAAGCTTGCTCTTATGTCTTAGATTGAAGAAATAGGGGGAGATAAGCATTCATATCTGCAGTGGTAGATGATTCTGCCAAACTAACAGTATGTGCTTGAGTAGGTGAATGGGGAAAAAATATAAAATAAACGCTTGTCAAAATGAGCCTTCAGCAAGCTTATATAGTCTCCAAGGGGGAGACATCCTCCAATAGGGAGGGAAACTCACTGACATATAACTCCTGGTCATATACCGATATTTCGAAACTTGGCTGTTTCTCCTCAGTGACCGCGGAAAGTGGTAATTTGACTCCTCTGTCTTTTCAGTTTTAAGAAGAATGCAATCCCAGAAAAGGCTGGTGTGCAATACCGTAGTATGTTTGTTGAGGTTTAAAAAAACCAACCAAAGGTGCCACCTAAGAAGCAAAAGAAAATCATGAAAGAGCAAAACAAGCTACATTTTCTTGTGAAAAGTAGAAAATATAAAAAGATATCCTCTTAAGACACAAGTGCTGAGGGCCAGTTCTTGGAATGAATCCGCAAGGGTCTAAAATACAACAAACTAATAAATTCCAAGGATAAGTACCGAGCACCGTTCCAGCAACTTACAGAGCAGCTTGGTGTTGCAATGACTGCAAGAAATATTGAATTATAAACAAAGCTTGCTCTTATGTCTTAGATTGAAGAAATAGGGGGAGATAAGCATTCATATCTGCAGTGGTAGATGATTCTGCCTAACTAACAGTATATATATTATATATATATATATTACCACTTTCCGCGGTCACTGAGGAGAAACAATCAGGTTTCGAAATACCGGTATCTGACCAGGAGTTATATGTCAGTGAGTTTCCTCCCCATTGTAGATTGTCTTCCCTTTGGAGACTAAAAGCCTGCTGAAGGCTCGTTTTGAGAAGCATTTATTATTCCCCATTCACCCACTCAAGCACATACTGTCAATTAGGCAGAATTATCTACCACTGCAGATACGAATGCTTATCTCCCCCTACTTCTTCAATCTAAGACATAAGAGCAAGCTTTGTTTATAATTGAATATTTCTTGCAGTCATTGCAACACCAAGCTGCTCTGTAAGTTGCTGGAATGGTGCTCGGTACTTATCCTTGGATTTTATATATAATATATATATATATATATATATATATATATATATATATATATATATATATATATATATATATATGGAACAACATTCAGCTACAATTTGCCTTGTCCTCAATGTGAAGAATACCAGGACACCAGAATTGTATTTTTGTTTTTGGCTTTCCAACTCTTATGAGCATGACAGGAACATTTAGCAAGCCCAGATATGACAGAGAGCCATCTGTGTTTCAATTGGATC
>JAFLJL010013452.1:45000-47592 GCA_018398815.1 Conus ventricosus | reverse complement strand
GTCGGGAGTCAGCGTGAGTGAGCGTTTCCTTCCGGAAGAGCTTGATCACGTCCGTCCAACGTGCCGATACCAGCGACCACAAGATGAATTCACAAAGGCGCATAGAGGAACTCAAAACTGAGGTCAACATGAGAGCAGGGCATGAAGAGTCACAGAATTTGAGGCGTTTTTTTTTAATTGTTCGGATCGACGAGGATGAGGATGATGAAGATGATGTCATGGATTTTCGGATCGACGAGGATGAGGATGATGAAGATGATGTCATGGATTGCCGATCTGGTCTGAGGTTGCTTGACATGGGTGTATTCTGCGCTTACTTTCATAACACGTCCCAGCGTCAACCAGGCCCGGGAAGACAGATACCTGCAGTACTGGTCTGGAAATTTGAGCAAGCCACTCGGAGAGGCATCTATTACGTGGATGAAACTCGACCGAATAATTCTACTCTCCCCAGCCGGGTCCGTAGCAAACTCGATTCTGAGTAGGACCCGGTCAGGACAGAAAAATTCCACAGACAAACGGCTCTGATGGGAAACGAACCCACAACCTCCCAATGTGGGGGTTACAATTCTTAAATCAGCACGGTGGTCACAACACCCGTATCAGAATAGGGTCAGAGCAACAATCAACACTCTAATCAACACGGTGGTATCAATACCCAAATCAACACAGTGCTCACAACATCTACATCAACAGGGCGGTCACGACACAAAGTAAGGCGATCACAACTTCCAAATCAACATGGTTCACACAGGAACCGAACCAAGAGGTGTCACATAAACAGCATCTGCATGGTTGTTGCAACATCCACAATCAATAGTCTGGTCACAAGATTCAAATCAAGAACCAGCTGCTGTGGCGAATTGGTTAGCGTAGCGTACTCCGACTGAGAAGTCGTGGATTCAATTCCCACCAGAGTCATGTGGGATTTTTCTGCCCCGACCGGCTCTTATCCAGTGTTGAGTTTGCTAAAGGCTCAGTTGGGAAGACTGAGAGCACACAGTCGAGTTTCATCCACTTAATGGATGAGTCTGTGAGCGTGTTGTTCAAATTTCCTGACCAACACTGCAGGTGTCTGTATCGCTCGGGCCTGGTTGAGCCAGGATATCTTATGAAAGTAAACGTAGAGTACAACCCTGTCATGCAGTCTCAGACCGGAACGGAAATCCGTATATCATCATCCTCCTCATCATCATTCTTATCGTTCAGCATAAAAAGCGTCTGAAATGCTGTGACCCTTCATGCCCTACTCTCACGGTGACCTCAGTTTTGATGTCTTCTCCACGTCAATGGCCGTGTTTGATTCCGTCGGGGTCACCGGTATCGGCAAGTTCATGGGGCTGTCGTTGGACAGACGTGGTGGCGCCCTCCGGAGGGTGAGCTCACTCACGCCGGCTCCGCGACTACCATTGTCGTTAGTAGAGGACCTAGTAGGTGGTGTCCTGAGTATGTTGGATCAGAACAGGCACAACTAAACACCACCAAAGTGACTCGGCAGCAGTGCAGTGTCTCCTCCAGTGGGTTGCTTCTCGACGACTTGACATTGACCGCTTCATGTGGATGCCGGCACCGGGGCTGCGGAGGGTCGGGCCGGGCTGTGGATGTGGACGGGGAGGGAGCGAAGGGAGGGAAGGGGGGGGCGCAAAGCCACTGAGTGGCACAGAAGATGGGAATGCTGCAAAAAAAAAAATGGAAAGAAAAACAGAAAAGAAAACACACAAAAAAGGAGAAAAGATTCAAATTAATATGGGAGTCGTGGCAACAAAATCAATACAGTGGTCGCAAAACCAAGATCAACAATGGGGATTTTAGATTCAAATCAATACGGATCACAACACAAGGATCGCAACACACAAACCAGTATCGGGATAACAGGATCCGGATCCGCCGAAAGGTCACGGATCGCAACACACAAACCAGATGGGGACAAGCCGAGAGGTCAAAACGAAACCCAGATCTTGGACTCTTGTCAACCTGAAGGCGGGGTGAGTGGGGTAGAGAAGGGCACCGTGACGTCATGGGGATTAATAATGGCTACAGGGAGATAGACCCCTGGTGGGGCCCTGGTCCTCTATAGAGCCAACTGGGTCAAGTAAGCGATCAGTTGGTTTCCCCTTAGCCGTCTGTAAAGTGCCCAGTGTGTACAGAATTTGGCAATTCAACCGGTCATGAAGCTGGTAAGTTTGTTGTTCTCTGTTACACGTCTGTAAAGAGTCCATGGTGTCTATTTTGATACCGCTCACCATTTTGAAAGAAAACTGAGCAAAAATGAACCATACCATTTAGCAACCTTTCTAATTGCTGAAAAAAGTGTTATAGGGAAGGTGTGTGTGTGTGTGTGTGTGTGTGTGTGTGTGTGTGTGTGTGTGTGTGTGTGTGTGTGTGTGTGTGTGTGTGTGTGTGTGTGTGTGCGCGCGCGCGCGCGCTCGTGCGTGCGTGCGTGTGTGCGTGTGCGTGTGTGTGTGTGTGTTGCAAGAGATACGATGCAAGACTGTTCTGGTGAATTTCACTCAATAAACTCAGCAACCACAACAACATGTGATTTTACGAGCTACATCTACAAACCAAAATTTGTTCTAAAATAATTATCAA
>JAFLJL010013452.1:7500-40000 GCA_018398815.1 Conus ventricosus | reverse complement strand
GTCGCTCGAAATTTGCGACGTTTTTTGCGACAGGACACTGTGAAATATTGTAGTCAGTGGAATACTGTCGCTTGCGACACATTTCCGTGAAATCTTCTGTAGAGTTAACATTTCCCGTGAATATGGTCGCAGCGTAATTTTGCGACAGCCCTTTTTGCGACGGACACTGTGAAATATTGTAGTCAGTGAATACTGTCGCTTGCGACACATTTTCACGTAAAATCTTACTGCTAGAGTTAACCTTTCCTGTGAAATTTTGGTCGCAGCGATTTAAATTTTTTATGTAACCAGCTGCAGTATTTCCGGGAAATACTGTCGCTGCGACACGATTTTTTTGAGCGACAGTATTATATACGACACCGGCAGTACGGCAAACAGTCGGCACGACCCAGCGTTGCGTGCACAAGAGTGTGAATTTTCTTAGAGGGCCCTTTGGGAAGGGTTTTTAAAACGCTAAATTGTTTTGTGTGTGTGCACGTGGTGCGTGCGCGCGCGAGCGTGTGGTGTGTGTGTTGGGGGGGGGGGGGGGGGGGGGTCAATATGCACCCTTGTTTGTAGAGCATGGTACTTATTGCAATATTCATCTTCTGATGGTTTCATTTATGTATTCTTTAAAACCCTTTTATGTATTTGTAAGCGCTTTGGGCTTAGGATGTAAGATTAAAAGCAATTTAAAAAATCATTATTATTATTATCACTATTTTATTTTATTTTTTTCTTCTTGCCGTCTTTCCCATACGTGGCATGCTCTCGCTCGCCCCGGTTTCCCCCGTCCCAGCTCACCCCGGCGGTCCCGTGGGCCCTTCTTTTTTCTGTCATGCCCTCGAGACCTTTGCACTTTAAAAAAAAACAAAAGGGTTTTGTATTCGCATCGCACAGTCTTTCACCCCATGGGGTTGAAAAAAAGGGTTGGGGAAATTTTGACCTGGTAAGGAATTTTTGCTTATACCCGGGGCCGCCCCGCAAAGGGCCATTCAGGATATCACGGCGTAACTCGTAAGCTTAAAAAAAATGAAAAAAAAGGGTTTGTGTGTGTGGTGTGGTGTGTGTGTGTGTGCGTGTGGTGTGGGTGGTGTGGTGTTTGGGGGGTGGGGGGTTTGGCGATTGAGTTATTCTTATGTGTTGTCATCAGTTTGTGTTTTGAGGGTTTTATAGATGCACCAAGGGGAAAGTCACTAAACAAGCACTTTTCACCCCGCATTTTCACATAAATCTGTATAGGTTTAAAACTAGTTTTTTTAAAAAAACTTCATTGCCTTTTTAGGCTCAAAAACTAGGCTGGTTTTTGTAATTTTAAACCCCTTTGTAGACTCAAAACTGGGCTAGGCTTTTGAGACTTTTTCCCCTTTGGCTCTAAAACTAGGGGCTTTTTTTTAACTTAATTGCCCTTTGTGACCTAAAACAGGCTAGTTTGCAGATTTTAAGCAATTTTTAGACTCTAAAATTAGGACGCTTTTGCGACTTGAATCCCACTTGAAAGCATCGGACACACTTTTTTGACATTCTCACCAGGAAAAAATTCAGTTTGACAAAAAAGACTGGATCCATTCAATACGGTTTTTGATATGATTTTTTAAAGCCTACCTTTTGAAATCGGTATTTGACATAAGTATAAAATTTTATCCCCAATCTTCCATTACATTCAAACACTTTTTTTTAATAATCTGGTTCCTACCACTCCCTAGTTCTCCTTTTGAAATTTGAAGATTGGGCCACTTTTGAAAAGTTGCTCCGGCTATGCATGGTTATTTGTTTTTTTGTTTTTTTTCTTGACGAAATAGGGTTCACAATGCACACCTGGGTTTATATGGTGAAAAATTTATTTCGTTTATTTTCGCGTTCTCTTTCACCGAAAAGGTTCATAAAGAGTTCCTTTTTCTTCAGCAGTTTTGTATTTTGTCTATATTCCGAGTGTTTCGGGTTCAGCCTGACTTGAAAAAACCCAAAGGGAGCAAAGATGAACCCAGTTGTTTTATTTTGTATTTTCTCCCTTCTTTAGAATGTTTTCAGAAGGGGCCAACCTCTTTCAAGACCCCTGGTCTGGTCTTTCAAGTCAAATTTTATTAATTTTTTTTTCCCCATTTTTTCTTTTTCTTTCAGAACGAAAAGTATCTACGAGATTGTTAACACATACGGCGTGGCATTAAACCCGCGAATCCCAAAGGGGTTTTGCATCAAAATTTGGTAGCTTTAGAAATGGGGGACAGTCGCGTTGCAAACAAAATGTTTTTTAATAACCTGGAGAAGGGAAGAAGCCTAAAAGGGGCCACTTAGTGACTTTGGTTTCCCCCTGGTTTAGCGTCATCAGTGCCCCGGCAACGGCAGTGATTGCCCTCCCCCCTTCTGTCCTGTTAAAGACAATCCATTTTAAGGGTTTCGTTTGCACCTACGTGAAAGGTGTAAACCACCTAATGGCTTTCACGAATTGTTGTGAAGGCGGTGGTGGAAAATGGAACAAACCCGATTAAAAAAAAATTTGCTGTTTGATATGAATAAGTGACGCGCGCGCGGTGCGCACGCACAACACACCCCCAAAAGGGCACAATCTTCAGTTATGTTGCGAAGAATCGACTCGATAGAAAGACACTAGTTCAAAAACACTTTGGGCCTTTTTTGCTCTATCCTTTATAAAATTTCAGGATTAACTTACTGTATCCCTTTTATGGCATGTCAGTGGTTACTCTGTTTTATTACATTTTTGGAGCATCTCATCGTTAAAATCTGTTGTTTTACAATATCACAGGCTATGGTCAACCTGTTGTGTCACATTATAAAACCCGCAACGGGACCCCCGTTTAATCTTGTACGGTCTGGGAAAATCTATTGCAGCTGAAAAAAAACTTGAAAAAGGGGTCGGTAGACGAACGGAAACCCGGAAAATAGTATTTTTTAAGAAATTTTATGTGCTTTTAATAATAATAATTTAAATAATAAAAATAAAAATGAATATTATTAGCGCCTATTCGGCAGAGGCAAGCCAAGCGTTTACAATCAACACTCGTTTACCAACGGGCTGCCTACCCCGGGGGGCCGCTGAAGAGCGCCATGGGGCTTTTTCATCTTTCCCGTTCATCCCTCAGTATCGTTTTAAAAATCGTCATCTTCTTTCCCTTTCTCACGCGGGTCATGCTAAGTGTAAGTTATCCCACCAAGGCCAAAAATGGCCTACTCTTTTCCCAAAATTTGGGGTGGGATTTTACGGGTGTGCAGATGTTTTTGCATGCGTTCCCCAAAAGGAACCCCCGGTTTTAGTCTCATTCGAGGCTGTATGGGAAATGGAGTCGAACCAATTAAATCCCAGGGAAAAAAACCCCTGTACCGAAACCCCCGGGGGTTGAACCGCAACCCCGGGTCAACAAGATTTAAGGGGAATTCGTTTAGATTCAAAAACAGGGATCTGGGGGGGGGGGGGGGGGGAGGAAAATTTTTAAAAATTATATATTAATATACACATATTATAAAACAGTCAAAGTAATAAAAACCCAAACAAACAAGTTAAATACCCCAAATTTTTCGGCTTTTTAAAAATATAAATATCTCCAAACGTTTGATCCCGGGTTCAATGTTTAATACTATTTCTGATCAGGCAGTAAAACCAAACCGCTTAACAAAGCAAAATTCATTCCGTTTTTTAAAAAAAATTACGACCGATTTCTGCCCCTTTTCCTAATCTACTTTTTCGATTGTTTTTGGGGAGGGTTTTAAAAAAAAAATTTTTTTAAATGGTCCTCCCCCAAACCACGGGGACAAACCATTAGAAGACTTTCCTGTCTTTTGGCGGACTCCTCATAGTTCTTTTCAAATTTTTTTCCATTTCTCCCTCTGTCGCCTCGCTTTGACACTAACACCTAGTTTAGTTGTTGTTTTTTTAATGCCAGATACAATTTCCATCCCTAACAGTTTTGTTAGGTATGATCTTTTCCCTTTTTTTCAATTTACATGGTTTTGGTAAGAGTGACTAGCTCCTGTCCCTTGCTTAGTTACGTCAAATTTTAATATAATTAAAAATTTGAAAGCCCCGGCGGGGTGTGTGTTTTTGTGTGGGGGTTGGGGGTGTGTGGGGTGGTTGTGTGGGTGGTGACGTTTTTTTTTTTACAAAAATAGAAAATTTAAAATTCTTAACTTCTGACTCCTTCATTTATTTAGCAAATTTTTTGTTGTCAGTCTGTTCATTGGTTGAATTTGGGACAACCAAAATTTTTTCAAAGAAAAGAATAGTTCAGCCGGGGGGGGTGGGTGTATGTGTGGGGTGTGGTGTGTGTGTGTGTGTGTACGCTCAGTCTCGTATTTAGTCCCAAAGGGGGGGCTACTGCAGGAGGAAAGGGAGAGAACTGAGGGGGGGCACGCAAACAGTCGGGGTTTTTCTTCAACTCTCCCTTTTTTTTGGGCCCCTGGTTTTTGTCTTCTCTGTGTGTCCCTTGTGCCTCTTTTGTGCTTCCTGCCTCGTGTGACCCTGTTTTTTGTCTTTCCCTGGGGGTCTCTCTGTTTACCTTGTTTTTGTTTTTCTCGGCATCCCTTTTTGTGACCCGGTTTTTGGTTTCTCTGTTGACCTCTGGGGAGTGTCTTCTCTGTGGGCCTCGGTTTGGGCCCCTTGGGGTTGGTTTTTCTGTGGACACTTTTGTGTCTCCGTGTGTTCCCTTTTGTGACCCTTGTTTTGTCTTGCTTGGGCCCCCCTGTGGACCTCGTTAGTTGTCTTTTTCTGTGTGTCTTTGTGTAACCTCTGGTGTTTTTGGGTCTATGTTCCGTGTAAGTTTTTTTTCTTTTTGGGTCTTTGTGTGTGACTTAATTCGGTTTTTGGGGGGGCCCTTTTTTTGGGCCGTTTTTGTGTTTCTCTTGGCTTGTGTGGGGCCCTTTTATTTGTGTTTTCTTGGTCCTCTCCTGTTTGACCCCTGAAGGTCCCGCTGTCTCTTGGGCCCTGATTTGTGTATTTATCTGTGCCTTTTGGAATTTTGATGTTGATGTTTTTTTCTCACTGGTCGCCTCGGGTTTGTGTTTTTTTGTGTGTCCTCTGTTGCCCCTGGTTTTGTCTTTCGCTGTTGTTCTCTGTGTGACCCTGGTTAGTGTCTTTCGCGGTGCTTCCCCTGTGACCTCTGTTGTGTCTTTTTTGTGTGTCGCTCGGGGGCCCCTGTTTTGTGTCTTTTTGGGGGGTGTCTCTCTGGTGACCCTGGTTTGTGTCTTTTTTGTTGTGTCTTTCTGTGGTGTTTGGTGGACCCGGGTTTTTTTTCTTTTTCTGTGTGTCCCTGTGTGACCTTGGTTTTATCTTTTTCTTTTTGACCCTGCTTTTTGTTTGTGGTGTCTCTCGTGTGCCCTTGGTTTGTTTTTCTTGTGGTCCCCCTGGGACCCTTTGGGTTTTTGTCTTGCCGTGGGGGCCTCTCTGGGGACCTCTGGTTTTGTTTTTCTTGTGTCTCTCTGTGTACCCTGGGTTTGTGCTTTCCTGTTGGGCTCTTTGTGTGACCTTGGTTTTGTTTTTCTTGGGTGTCCCTCTGTGTGACCCCTGGTTTATGTTTGCTCTTGGTCCTCTGTTGCCGTGGGGAGTGTCTTTTTTTTCTGGTCTCTCGTGTGACCTCTGGTTTTGTTTTTCGCTGTATTTTTCGTTGCCTCTGGTTGTGTCTTTCTCTGTGGCTCTCGTGTGACCCGGTTTTTGTCTTTCTCTGTGGTCTCTCTTGTGACATCTGGGGTGTCTTTCTGTGGTTCCTCTGTGCGACCTCTGGTTGTGTCTTTTTGTTGCCCTGTGTGTTCTCTAGTTTTTTCTTTCTGTCGTGTCTCTCTGTGTACCTCTGGTTTTTGTCTTCTCGTTTTTTGTTTTCTTGGCTTCAAAGTTGTTGGGCTTGCCTGAAAAAAAAAAAAGACCAAGAGGGCGAAACGAGTCGTGTTTTACGTCATTTTCTCCGTGGCGGCGGTACTCTTTTAGTTTGTTTCAATTTCCGTCTGTCATCACCTCACTTTCAAAAGGGTTTTATTTTCTGCATATATTTTTTAAAATTTACGGGCTTTGGTTTTTTTTTTGTTGTTTTTTTTTTTTTTTTTTTTTTTTTTTTTTTCTTTTTTTTTTTTTTTTTTTTTGGGGTTCCTTGTTTTAGAAAACATTTCCTGCTTAAGGGAGGCCTAAATTGAATAAAAGAAATCCTCTCTCTCTCTCCTCCCCTTCTCTCTCTCTCTCCCCTCTCTCTCCTCTGGGGGTTTTAATGTTTGCCCATTGTACCCCATGGATTTGGCCCGTTTGGGAAAAAACAAGGAGTACTCTATTACTGTTTTTTTTTTGGGAAACAAAAAGATTAAAAGATGTTTTTCCCGCAGAATGGGAAAGGTGAAGTTTCGGAAAACGATTTTCTTTTATACCCTTTTAAGTCATTCCGTCCTTCCGCAATTGTGTTAAAATAAAAAAATTGCGTTTGAAAAGTACTCTTTCGTTTCGATAGGTGTTCCCATTGAAGAGTCTAAAATCGTTTATAATGCCCGGTCCCTGACCAATGTTTTTCCCGTTTTTGAAAGATGTTCCCAAATCTAAACTTCATTTTTCTTTTGGGGCCAAATTTCGCACTCAGAGAAAAAATACTTACCCCCCAAATTTTTCGCGCGCCATCAGCGTTTCAAGACCCTTTTAATTGCGAGTGAGAAATTTTAAGTAGTTGGGGGTCCTTTTTAATCTTTGAAAAAGAATTTTTCGAATGGAACGATCTTTAAACAATAATTAAGACTAATTAACTTATAAAATATGTAAAACTTTCATCATATGCTGATAGAACAAATGAGCCCCCAGATTCTTGTTTTTTTTTTTTGTTTGTTTGTTTGTTTTTTTGTTTTTTAATCGGCCCGGGGAAAAACATAACGTCATAAATTTCTAAATTCTTTTTGTTTCATATCTTCATACTAGACCCGTCAAAAATATTCTCTTTTTGCAAATATTTTTGGAAATCTACACGATTTGACATGCGTGCGTGCGTTGCGTATGTAAATATATGCACGAGGTTTGTTAGTCACGTTTTTGTGCATTGTGAAGTGTGTGTCCGGTTTGCAAAACATATATATATAGAATGTATTGATATTTTGTTTTTTTTTTTCTTTTTTTTTTCAAGTCCGTTGCTTTTTCCCTTATTTTGAAGAAACCCCCCACCTCCTGACTGGCATTGGCCGTTTTTAAATGTTTGAGCTCTCTCTCTCTCTCTTTTCTCCCCCCCCCCCCCCTCTCTCTCTCTTCTCTCTCTGCCTCTCTCTCTCTCTCTCCTCTCTCTCTCTCTCTCTTTCTCTCCTCTCTCTCTCTTCTCTCCTCTCTCTCTTTTTCCCGCAATCTCAGCAGACGGTCAAAACTTTTACCCGGGATGAAAAAGAAAAAGGTGGTGGGGGTTGTGTGTGGTGTTTGTGTGTGTGTGTGTGAGTGTGTGTGTGTGTGTTGGTGTTTTGGGGTTGTGTGGTGGTGTGTGCGGCGGCGTGCGTACGTGCGCGTGCGTGCGTGCGTGCGGGGGCGTGCGTGCGTGCGTGCGTGCGTGTGTGTGTGTGTGTGTGTGTGGTGTGTGTGTGTGTGGTGTGTGTGTGAGGGAGAGAAAGAAAGAGGAGAGAGAGAGAGAAAAGGAGAAAAGGGGGATGGGGGAGGAGAGGGGTTAATACCCCTTTGCTTTCTTTACAGCGCTTAAGTACCCATGCTTTGTTGTATTGTTGTTGTTGTAGTTTTTGTTGTTGTTGTGTTGTGTTGTTGGGGTTGTTGTTTTTTTGCTGTTGTTCGTTTCGGCTTTATTTTAGTTGTGTTGTTGTTCGTGTAGTCCTCTCAAGATATCAACACCAACGAAACACTTTCTGTTCGTTCGTACCAGATGTTCACCCACACAAGCAGCGAGAAGCATGAAGACCGTGTGGGAAGAGGGAAATGTGCGGGGGGGGGGGAGAGACTCGGAGGAGGGGAGCTGCCTGCCTCAAGGGGAAGAGATTTAGTGGGAGAGACTGCCAGCCAGGGGGAGACGGGGGGACGTGGAGACGACTGCCGCCAAGGGGGGACAGGGAGACAGTGGGGACAATTGCCCCAAGCGGACAGAGGGAACCAAATCGTGCCTTGTCGCTGCCGTCAACAAGTGTTCGTTTTCGTTGACTCTTCCAAGGTTGGACATGACGCGGATCCATTTGCTTTAGCTGGTGTTAGGGTTTTTGTGTTTGTGGTGTGTGTGTGTGTGTGTGGTGGTGTGTGTGTGTGTGGGTGTGGTTTGTGTGTGTGTGTTGGTTTTAAGTGTATAGCTGCGTGTGAGTGCGGTGCGTTTTGTGTGTGCGTGTGTGGTGGTGTGTGTTTGTTGTGTGTGTGTGCGTGCGTGTGTGTGTTGTTGTGTGGGTTTTTGTGTGTGTGTGGTGGGGTTGTGTGTGGTGTGTGGTGTGTCGTGCGTGTGGTGTGTGTGTGTGGTGTGTGTGTGTGTGTGTGGTGTGGTGTGTGGTGTGGAAGGGGAGAAGAGGAGAGAGTTAAAGGCCCTTTTGTTTCTTTGCCATATGCGTAAGTTCCCATGCTTTATTGTTGTTGTGATTGTTGCTGTTGTTGTTGTTTGCTGCTGCTGCTGTTGTTTTGTGTGTTTTTAAAGAAGGGGGGGAGGGAAGAGGAGGAGCATGCGGAATAAGGACAATACAAGCAGGCATGACACATCGAAGTTTGTTTGTTCACTCTCAGGCTGCATGAAACTCTTCACTCGGGCAAACATTTCACTTGCAGCATATATGAAACATTTCACCCACAGCCTACATGAAACCTTTTTTCTCATAGCCTATTCTCTCATAGATTAATGAAACCTTTCTCTCATAGCCTACATGAAACCTTTTCTCTCATAGATTAATGAAACCTTTTCTCTCAAAGCCTACATGAAACCTTTTTTCTCGTGCTTTGAAACCTTCACTCACTGAATACAGTGGATCCACTCACCGAAATACATCATCCTTCACTCACAGAATACATTAACCCCTTCACTCACAGAATACATTAATCCCGTCACTCACAGAATACACACGAATCCCTTCACTCACAGAATACATGAATCCCTTCACTCACAGAATTCACAGATCCCTTCACTCACACAGAATACATGAATCCATTTACTCACAGAATTCACAGATCCCTTCACTCACAGAATACATGAATCCCTTCACTCACAGAATTCACAGATCCCTTCACTCACACAGAATACATGAATCCATTTACTCACAGAACTCACAGATCCTTCACTCACAGAATACATGAATCCCTTCACTCACAGAATTCATTAATCCATTTACTCACAGAATACATTAATCCCTTCACTCAGAGAATTCATTAATCCATTCACTCACAGAATTCACGGATCCCTCCATTCACAGAATACATGAATCCCTTCACTCACAGAATACTTGGACCCATTTCACTCACAGAATACATCAACCCTATCACTCACAGACTACATGAATCCATTCCCTCATACAAAACATTAATCCCTTCATTCACAGAATATATCAATCCCTTCACTCCCATTATACATTAATCCCTTCACTCACAGACTATATGAATCACTTCACTCCCATTATACCCTTAATCCCTTCATTCACAGAATACAGGAATCCCTTCACACATACATCACATGCCAGACTTCTTTGTCAACGTCAGGCAGACAGCAACATTCAAGACAATGAACACGACCACGAACAGACTCCCTTCTTCTCCTCCCAAATTTCAATGAACACGACGCACGAACAGACGGTCACTTCTCTCCTCCAATTGCAATGAACACGACGCACGAACAGACGGTCACTTCTCTCCTCCAATTGCAATGAACACGACGCACGAACAGACGGTCACTTCTCTGCTCCAATTGCAATGAACACGACGCACGAACAGACGGTCACTTCTATCTCCTTGCAATGAACACGACCACGAAACCCCGCAATAGACCTAGTTAGTAGAGCACCAGACTCGGAATTTGGTGATCCTGGGGGGTCACGGGTTCGAATCTCCGCCGGGCCGTTCCGTACAGGTGGGTTTTTTCCCCGGTCGTAACATTGGTCTGACTCCATTTCCCAAACAGACCTTCGGAATGGGAGACTATAAACCGAGGTTCATGTTTGTAAACGCGCGCATAACATCTTGCACACACGTCGTTGACCAGTCACCAACTTACGGAAGGAGAGAAGGCCAGTTTGGCGTATTGGTTATGGGTGGCACGTTACACATAGCATGCACCTGGTGAGAAACTGAAAGAAGGAAGGAAGTAAGGAAAACTAAGTGAACAATATTGCCTGGAGGACCGGGGAAAAACGACTGAATGAAGCGTCGGCAGTACGCGCATCAGTCGGCTCGACCCAGCGTTGCGTTCACAGTGTGGTGAACGTGTACTTAGAAGCCTTTGGCGCTTATAAATGCTAAATTGTTTAGTGTTGTGACTGTGTGTGTGTTGTGTGTGTGTGTGTGAGCGTGCCGTGCGTGCGTGCGTGCGTGTGCGTGCGTGTGTGTGTGTGGGGGGGGGGGGGGTAACTATGCACCTTGTTTGGAGATGCTTGGTACTTATTGCAATATTATCTTTGATTTGGTTTATTTATGTATTCTTTATCCCTTTTATGTCCTTTTATGTATTTGTAAGCGCTTAGGGACTTATGATGTAAAGATTAAGCGCAATAATAATCATCATTATTATTATCACTATTATCATTATTATTTTCTTCTGGCCTGATTTTTTTGACACTACAAGTGGCAATGCTCTCGCTCACACCGGTTGACCGTCAACTGCTACACCCCCTGCGTGGTCCCGTCGGCTCTCATTATGTTCATGTACATGCCCTAGTTAGGACTCTTCTTTGCACTTTTAAAAAAACAAATGGGGTTGTATATCGCAATCCGCACAGTCTTTCACTCCTGGGTGGTTTGAATAAAAGTCTGGGGGGAAGATTTGGACCTTAGGTAAGTAATGTTGATTATAGCCCGGCCGACGCTAAGGGCCATTTTCAGGACTATCAACGGCGTCAAACTCGTAAAGTCATTAAAAAAAATGAATAATAGGTGTTTGTGTGTGTGTGTGTGAGTGTGTGTGTGTGTGTGAGTGTGTGTGTGAGTGTGTGTTGTGGTTGTGTGTGTGTGTGTGTGTGTGTTGGGGTGGGATTGGGGGGTGGGTGTTGGTCGTAGTGAGTGATCTCTTATGTTTTGTCATCAGTTTGTGGGTTTGAGGGCTTTATTGATGCTTCTCTAATGGGAAAGTCACTAAAACAATGCACATTTACACCGCTATTTTCACATCAATCGTGTATACAGGTCTAAAACATAGCTTTTTTTAAAAAAAACTTCATTGCTCATTTTGGCTCGCTAAAAACTAGGCTGATTGTGTAGACTTAAATTCCCTTTGTAGACTCTTAGAAACTAGGCTAGGCTTTTGGAGACTTTCAATACCCTTTGTAGTTTTAACTCTAAACTAGGCTAGGCTTTTGTAGCTTTTATGCCCTCTTTGTAGACGCTAAAACTCGGGCTAGGGGCTTTTGTAGACTTTAATGCACCTTGGTGACTCTAAAACTAGGCTAGGCTTTTCTTGTGTAGACTTTAATGCCCTTTGTAGACTCTTTTAAAACTCCTCCATAGTAGGCTTTTGCAGACTTTTTATGCCATTTTTAGACTCTAAAATAGGCTACGCTTTTGTAGACTTGATGCACTGAAAAAGCTGTCGATTAGTACATCACATTTTGACAGTCTTCACCAGGCAAAATTCAGTTTGCACAAAGATAGACTGGTTCCATGTCAATAGGTTTTTGAATTATAGTGATGTTTAAAGCGTACATCTTTCTGAATTCGCGTATGTTGACATAAGTATAAACATATTATACACACATCTTCCATTCATTACAATACATTACATTATTTTCAAAATCTCGAGTTCCTACCACTACATTCACGTGTCTTCCTCTTTGTAATTGAAGATTAGGGCCACTTTTAGAAAGTGGGACTCTCACGGCTAGGGCTATGGTTATTTGTTTGTTTGTTTGTTTTCTTGACGGATAATAACGGTTCACAATGCACGCCTACGGTTTTATCTGGTCGAAGAATATTAATTTAGAAAGGATTATTTTCGCCGTTCTTTTTCACCAGAAAGGTAGATTGAGATTCCTGGTTCTTCAGCAGTGTGTACTTTGATCTACATGTCTCGAGTGTGATCTGGTTCAGCTGTGAACATTGTCAAAACAAGGGAGCGGATGATGTATCCTGTTGGTTTTATTATGTATTTTCTGCCTTCTCCTTAGAATGTTTCAGTACTGCTGGGCATAAATCACTTTCAAGAGCCCTGTGTCTGGTCTTTCAAGTCTATATTATTGATTTCTTTCCCATTCATTTAGTTTTCTGTCAGAAACGAAAAATGAATATCATAGCGAGATTGTTCACACATTACGAGCGTGGCACATAACCTAGGGCGAATCCAAGCGTTATGCATACATTAAATATATGGCCGCTTTAGAAATGGAAGGAGGACAGTCGCGATCTAGCAAACAACTCGTAGTTTTAATAACAATTGGCAGAAGGGAAAGAAGAGAAGCACGTAAACAGGAGCCTACTTAGTGACTTTGGTTTCCACTCCTGGTTGAGCGTCATCAGTGACCATGGCAACGGCTTTGTGATTGCCCTCCACCCTTATCTGCTCCTGCTAAAAGACAATTCCATTTAAAGTTTCAGAAATATTGCCACCAGGAACGGTGTAAAAGCACACACTAATGGTTCATGAATTGTCTGTGAGAGGCGGTGTGGAAAATAGGAACAATTGCACGATTAAAAACTTTGCTGTTTGATATGAATAAGTGGACGCCGGTGGCGCACCGCACGCACACACACCACGCGTGCGCACAACCACACACTCACACACACACACACATAACTCCAACCACACACACCAACACACAAATAGGAGCACAATCATCCGATATATGCATAGCAGAAGTGATCGGCTCGATAAAATGACCACTTTGTTCAAAGCAGCACTGTGGTCATTTCTGCTCTATCGCATTATATGAACATCGTCAGTGTTAACTTGTTGTATATGTTATATAACAGCGCAGTTGGTGTCAGTGCACTTGGTTGTACATTTTATGTACTGCGTCCAGCGTCAGTGGGTTAACTCTAGTGCTCCACATTATATGAAATAATGTTTGATTTAGACTTGTGAAAATGAGGTCAGGTAGACCGAATGGAACTCCCCCGTGAATGTACGTATTTTAGGATTTGTTAAAGTAAAAATTGTTGGTGGTTGGAGAGTGGAATTCAGTTTACACTTCGTATGAATATTTTATATATATATATAAATATATATTATATATATATATATTATCTATATATGTGGTAAAATAAGTTAGTTATCCACTGCCGGATCAGGCAATACAATTATATCTGCCTTCAAAAGGAGGATTGCGATGGTTCCTTATGCAGTTGGGAAGTGTTTTCTTTCTGTATCATTTTTTTTTTTATTTATGTTCCCAGTTTCCCATCTCAAAACCTCCCCCCCCTCCCTCCCTCCTCCCCTTATTTATTAAATGTGGTACAATAGAGTTTGTTACCACTGCCGGAACAGGCAATACAAATTTATCGCCTTCAAAAGGGATTGCGTGGTTCCTTATTAGTGATGGGATTTCAAAATTGGAACATATTTTTTTTTTAATTTCATGTTCCCTGGTTTCTCATCTTCAAACCTCACTCCCCCTCCTCCTAAGTCCAAATCTTTGCCAAGTCTTACTATGTAGAAGTTCAGTTGTTGCTGCGCTTGTTTTTGTCCCCCACTATTAGGTTGTTGGTCTATGTATATGTCTCGACTTTATCAAGTTTAAAAGGCTGTGCCATGTATTGAATAAAAGATACTCTGTGTTAGGGTTCATTATGGGGGCAAAACATTTACCCCACTTTTTACTTTTTAGGAAATAAAAATTAAAAGATTTTGAGATGAAGAAAAATGGGGAGGGGAAATATTATAATTGAGACAACCCTTCACTAGCCTGCCTGAGGGAAACATCGCCCCCACCATCCTTCCTCAGACAGATTTTTTTTGTTTTTTGCCTGCTCCTAGGCTTTCGTCCGCTGGTTCGGGATCATCAGGGAGACACGGTGGTTGAGTTTGTGACCTTTGGTGTAAATAGAGACACTCCACAGTCCATAATTATGCGGTGTCTCACCACCAAGGGGTAAAAAAGAATCCACAGCTCCCCCAAAGCAGCCAGCGAAGGGTAGTATATGGAATAAAACGAAAGTGTGGAGAGGAAAAAGTTGCTGAAAAAACAAAAGAATTATGCAACGGTATAGAATGTAGGGGTCAATCTTTGGTGCCTATGTTTGGATCCATTCAAGGATGCAAGGGAGATCAAAAGATATGGAACATTTGAATGGTCAGTTCTGCTGTTCAATACCCAGCATTGGGTGTGGCTAAGGAAATTGTACAGAACGACCTTTACTTGGATCTCCTAAGAGATGCAATCTCCCACTGACTGAACCAAACAATATAATGCTGAACAATATAATTCGATATATATCCAACACGTTTGACCCCTGTGGTATCAATGTTAATATCTGCAGTTTCTTATCGGTGTGGTAAACGTAATCCGTTTAACTTGACGCCAGGAGCACAGGCACAATCTAGCCATGTTCCCTGGTGAGTCCGATCCAGTGGAAGTAAAGCTAGGTGCAGGCAAATGCAAAAATAGATCTGCCATCGAGCGGGAATTACGATGGGACTCTCAGCGAGCTAGTGAAGGAGTTGTTCATATTTATAATATTTTTTTCTTAATTTCATGTTCCCATTTTCTTCATCTTCAACCCCACCCACCCTTACGTTCATAATCTTTGTCAAGGCATTACTGTGATGACAGAGTGATTGTTGGCCTCACTTGCTTTTTTCCCCACTGTTTGATTTGTTCGTCTTTGTGTTTGTCTAACTTTATTCAAGTTTAAATGGCTGTATGCCAAGTCTTGAATTAGAAGTTACTCTGTCTAGGTTTTTGTGGTGGAAGCAAGAGTTTACCACTAACTTGTTATTGTTTACTGTCCCCTGCCTCATCTTTATTGTCAAATTCCTTTTAGCTTAGCAAATTAATCCGTTTTGATAAAATTACGTTCCGATTTTGGTCCACTGTTTCTAATATACTTTTTCGATTGCTATTTTAGAGGGTTTTAAAGTGATTATGAGTACGCAAACCACAGGGAAAAAAAGGGGGCACATAGACTATTTTTGCTATTTGGCGACTCACTTCATGGTTCTTTTTCAAATGTGTTTCCATTTCCGCTACTGTTTCGCCTCTCTTTTCAAACAAACTGGTTATAGTTGTTGTTTTTATTTTAAGGTCAGATAATATTTTCACACTCTAACTGTTTTAGTGTAGATGTATGGGCCTTTTCTTTTCTTTCTTATATACATGGTGTCTGGTAAGAGTGACTAGAATCTGTCCTCCATGTCTTTGTATTATTCGGCACAAAAGTTTAATTAATATAATCTGAAATTGAATGTGTGTGTGTGTGTGTGTGGTGTTGTTTTGTGTGTGTGTGTGTGTGTGTGATGTGTGTGTGTGTGTGTTTGTGTTGTAACGTTTTCTCTATTAAAATAAATAATTTTTTCTTCTTAAATTCTGCACTCATTTCAGTTTCTTTAGCATAAATTCTTGTTGTCATTCGGTCTTCATGTGTTGCAGATTGGACAAACCTAAATTTCATCTCAAGAAAATGATGTGTTCAGTTGTGTGTGTGTGGGTCTGTGTACGTCAGTCTGTATTCAGTCTGCAAAGGGAGGCTAATGCTGGAGCTAGCTGGCAAGGGAGGAGAAACTGAGGGGCGGCACAAGCAAGGCAGTCTCTTTTGCTTCAAACTATCCGCTTGAGTGGCCTTGTTTGTGTCTTACTCTGTGTGTCTCTCTGTGTGACCTCGGTTTGTGTCTTGCTATGGTGTCTTCTGTGTGGCCTTCATGGTTGTGTCTTTCTCTGTGTGTATCTCTGTGTGGACCTTCTGGTTTGTGGTCTTTTTCTGTGGTGTCTTCTGTGTGGCCTTGGTTAGTGTCTTTCTCTGTGCGTCTTCTGTGTGAACCTCTGCATGGTTTGTTGTCTTTCTCTATGTGTCTCTCTGTATGTTGACTCTGGTTTTGTGGTCTTGCTCTGTGTGTTTTCTCTCTGGTGTGACCTCTGGTTTGTGTCTTTCTGTGTATGTCTTCTCTGTTGTGAACTCTGGTTTGTGTCTTTTGTGTGTGTCTCTCTGTGTTGACCCTCTGTTGTGTCTTTCTCGTGTGACCTTGGTTAGTGTTCTTTCTCTGTGTGTCTCTCTGTTGTGGCTCTGGTTTGTGTCTTTCTCTGTGTGTCTCCTGTAATGACATATGGTTTGTGTCGTCTCTGGTGTGGTTTCTCTGTGTGACCTCTGGTTGTGTCTTTCTCTGTGTGTCTCTCTGTGTGACCTCTGGTTAGTGTCTTTCTCTGTGTCTCTTTGTGTCAGACCTTGTGGGTTTCTTGTGTGTCTATGACCTGTGTAAGCTTATTCTTTTCTATGTGTGTCTTTGTGTGTTACCTAATTCGTGTATTTTTGTGTGTCTCTATGTATTGGCCTGTTTGGTGTGTTTCTCTGTGTTCTTTGTGTGAGACTTTGATTTGTGTATTTCTTGTGTCTCTCTCTCTGTTTGCCTTTGATTAGTGGTCTTTCCTGCATGTACTTTGTGTGACCTGATTTGTGTATTTATCTGTGTTCTTTGTGTAATTATGATGTGTTAGTGTTTGTGTGTCTCTCTGGTGTCGCCTTCTGGTTGTGTCTTTCGCGTGTGTGTGGGGTCTCTCTGTGTGACCTTTTTTATGGTTAGTGTCTTTCGCTGTGTGTCTGTGTGACCTTCTGGTTTTGTGTCTTTCGCTGTGGTGTCTCTTTTGTGTCCTCTGGTTAGTGTCTTTCTCTGTGTGTCTTCTGTGTGACCTTTGGTTTAGTTTCTTTCGTGTGTGGGTCTCTCTGTGTGACTCTGGTTAGTGTCTTGCGCTGTTGTGTGTGTTATTGTGGCTCTGGTTAGTGTCTTTTCTGTGTGTCTCTCTGTGTGACTTGGTTTGTGTCTTTCTTGAGTGTGTCTCTCTGTGTGACCTCTGGTTTGTGTCTGTCTTGTGGTTCTATCTGTGTGACCTCTGGTTTGTGTCTTTGTCTGTGTGACCTTGGTTTTGTGTCTTTCTCTGTTGTGTCTCTCCTGTGTGACCTCTGGTTTGTGTCTTTCGCTGTGTGTCTATCTGTGTGACCTCTGGTTAGTTCTTTCTCGTGTGTCTCTCTGTGTGACCTGCTGGTTTGTTTTGGGGCTTTCTGGTGTGTCTCTCTGTGAGACTTGGTTTGTGTTTTCGTGTTGTCTCTCTGTGTGACCTCGGGTTTGTTGTCTTTCTGTGTGTCTCTCGGTGTTACCTCTGGATTGTGTCTGTTTTGTTCTGTGGACCTCTGCTTTTGTCTTTTGTGGGTCTCTCTGTGGGACCTATGGTTTGTGTTTTTCTTCTGTGTGTCCCTCTGGTGTGACCTCTGGTTTATGTCTTGCTCTGTGTGTCTCTCTGTGTGACCTCTGGTTTGTTTGTTTCTCTGTGTGTCTTGTGTCAGACCTTCATTTGTGTGTTGCTGTGTTGTCTATGTCAAAATAACCTGTGTATAAGATTTCTTAGTTGTATTTTGTGTGTCTCTTTGTTTGGCCTATGTTTGGTGATTTGTGTTTCTCTGTGTGTCTTTGTGTGAGGACTTTTTGTGTATTTCTGTGTGTGTGCTCTCTCTCTCTCTTGACCTCTGATTAGTGTCTTTCTCTGTGTCCTCTTATGTGTAATTAATGATTTGTGTTTGTTTGTGTGGCTCTCTGTGCGACTTGGTTTTGGGTCTTTCTTGGAGTGTTCTCTGTGTGACCTCTCGACGGGGGAGACAGGTTGTCTTTCTGTGGGTGACTCCTCTGTGTGACCTGGGTTAATGTCATTTCGCTGTTGGTGTCTTGTGTGACCTCGGGTTTGTGTCTTTTCGTGTGGGTCTATCTGTGTGACCCTTGGTTAGTGTCTTTCTTGTGTGTTTCTGTGGACCTTGGTTAGTTTCTTTCGCTGTGTTTCCTCTCTGTGTGACTTGGTTAAGTGTCTTTTCGCTCGCGTGTCTGCTGTGTGACCTCTGGTTTGTTGTCTCCTCTGTGTGTCTCTCTGTTGTGACTCTGGTTTTTGTTTTCTGTGTGGTGTCTCTCTGTGGGACCTCTGGTGTGTGTCTTTCTCTGTGTGTCTCTCTGTGTGACTTGGTTTGTGTCTTTCTGTTGTGTGTCTTCTGTGTGACCTCTGGTTTGTGTCTTTCTCTGTGTGTCTCTCTGTGTGACCTTGGTTTTGTGTCTTTCGTGTGTGTTCTCTGTTGTGACCTTGGTTAGTGTCTTTCTCTGTGTGTGTCTCTGTGTGTCCTCTGGGTAGTTTCTTTCGCTGTGTTTCTATCTGTGTGACCTCTGGATAGTGTCTTTCGCTGTTGATGTCTATCTGTGTGACCTCTGGGTTTGTGTCTTTAATCCTGTGTTGTCTCTCTTTGTGACCTTGGTTTTTGTTTTCTGTGTTGTGTCTCTCTTGTGTGACCTCTGGTTTGGTCTTTTCTGTGTGTCTCTCTGGGTGACTCTGTTTGTGTTTCTTCTGTGTTGTGTCTCTCTGTGCGACTTCTGGTTTGTGTCTCTTTCTCTGTGTGACCTTCGCTTTGTGTCTTTCTGTGTGTGTGTCTCTCTGTGTGACTCTGGTTTATGTCTTTATCTGTGTGTCCCTCTGTTTTGACCTCTGGTTTATGTTTTGCTTGTGTGATCTCTCTGTGTGACCTTGGTTTTGTTTGTGTGCTTTATCTGTGCTTTGTGTCAGACCTCTCTTTGTGTGTTGCTGTTTGACTATGACACACCTGAGTAAGAATATTCTTTCTTTGTGTGTCTGTGTGTGTTTCCTTAATTCGTGTAATTTTCTGTGTGTCTCTTTGTTTGGCCTCTCTGTTTTGGTATGTGTTTCTCTGTGTGTCTTTGTGTGAGACCGTTTTTGTGTATATCTCTGTGTGTGGCCTCTCTCTCTTTGACCTTGAGTAGTGTCTTTCTCTGTGTCTCTCTTTGTGTAATTTATGATTTGTATGTTTGATGTGCCTCTCTGTGGGATATGGTTTTTGTCTTTCTGTGTGTGTCTTCTGTGTGACCTTGGTTTGAGTCTTTCTTGTGTGTCTCTCTGTGTGACCTCTGGTTAGTGTCTTTCGCTGGTGTTCTCTGTGTGACCTCTGGTTTTTGTGTCTTTGTGTGTGTCTCTTGTGTGACTTGGTTAGTGTCGTTCTCTTGTGTCTTCTGTGAGAACTCTGGTTCGTTTAGTTCTTTGGCTGGTTTCTCTCTGTGAGAACTTCTGGTTAGTGTCTTTCGCCTGTGTGTCTATCTGTTGTGACCTCTGGTTTGTGTCTTCCTCGTGTGTCTTAGGTGTGACTTGGTTTATGTCTTTCTGTGTGTGTCTCTATGTGTGACCTCTGGTTGTGGGTCTTTCTGTGTGTGTCTCTCAGTGTGACCTCTGGGTTGTGTCTTTCTGTGTGTGTCTCTCTGTGTGACCTCTGTTTGTGTCTTTCTCTGTGTGTCTCTCTGTGTGACCTTGGTTTGTGTCTTTCGCTGTGTGTCTCTCTGTGTGACCTCTGGTTTAGTGTCTTTCTCTGTGTGTGTTCTGTGTGACCTCTGGTTAGTTTCTTTCGCTGTGTTTTCTTCTGCCCCCCCCATGTGACCTCTGGTTAGTGTTCTTTCTCTGTTGTGTCTATCTGTGTTGTGACCTCTGGTTTGTGTCTTCCTCTGTGTGTCGCTTGTGTGTCCTCTGGCTTATGTCTTTCTGAGTGTGTCTTCTCTGTGTGACCTTGGTTTGTGTTCTTTCTCTGTTTGTCTCTCAGTATGACTCTGGTTTTTGTCTTTCTTGCTGTGTGATCTCTCTGTGTGCGACCTTGGTTTGTGTCTGTCTCTGCGTGACCTCTGCTTTGAGTCTTTATGTGTGTGTCTCTCTGTGTGACTCTGTGCGTCTAGTCTTTCTTTGTGTTGTCCCTCTGTATGACCTCTGGGTTTTTGTCTTGCTCTGTGGGGTCTCTCTGTGTGACTCTGGTTTGTGTGCTTATCTGTGTTTTGCTGTCAGACCTTCATTTGTGTGTTGCTTGTGTGTGTCTATGTCACCTGCGTAAGATTTCTTTCTTTGTGTGTCTTTGTGTTTTACCTTAATTCGTGAATTTCTGAGGGTTCTTTGTTCGGCCTCTGTTTGGTGTTGTTTCTCTGTGTGTCTTTGTGGAGACCGTTTTAGTGGTATTTATCTGTGTGTGTCTCTCCCTCTTCTCTCTTTGCACTCTATTAGTGTCTTTCTCTGTGTATTTTGGTGTAATTTTATGATTTGTGTATGTTTGTGTGCTCTCTGTGTGACCTTGGTTTGTGTCTTTAGTGTTGTTGTCTCTCTGTGTTGCTGTGACCTCTGGTTTGTGTCTTTCTGTGTGTTTGTTCTCTGTGCGGACCTCTGGTATGTGCTTTTCTCTGTGTGTCTCTCTGTGTGACCTCTAGTTTGTGTCCTTTCTGTCTTGTGTCTCTCTGTGCGACCTCTGGTTTGTGTCTTTCTCTGTTGTGTCTCTCTGTGTGACTCTAGTGGGTCCTTTCTGTCTGGTCTCTCTGTGCGACCTCTGGTTTCATGGTCTTTTGTTTGTGTCTCTGTGTGACTCTATTGTGTCTTTCTGTCTGGGTCTCTCTGTGTGTGACCTCTAGTTTTGTGCTTTTGTCTGTGTCTCTCCTGTGCGACCTCTGGTTTCTGGTCTTTCTGTCGTGTCTCTCTGTGCGGACCTCTGGTTTATGTATTTCTGTCCTTGTGTCTCTCTGTGCGACCTTGGTTATGTCTTTTCTGTCTGTGTCTCTCTGGTGCGACCTTGTTTGTGTCTTTCTGTCTGTTGTCTCTTGTGCGACTCTGGTTTCTGTTCTTTCTGTCTGTGTCTCTCTGTGCGACTCTAGTTTGTGTCTTTCTGGTCTGTGGTCTCTCTGTGCGACTTGGTTTTATGTCTTTCTGTTGTGTCTCTCTGTGCGACCTCTGGTTTTGTCTTTCTGTCTGAGTCTTCTGTGCGACGTCTTAGTTTGTGTCTTTCTGTCTGTGTTCTCTTGTGCGACCTTGGTTTCAGTCTTTTCTGTGTGTCTCTTGTGTTGAACTCTCGGTTGTGTCTTTCTGTCTGTGTCTCTCTGTGCGACCTTGGTTTCTGTCTTTCTGTCTGGGTCTCTCTGTGCGACCTTGGTTTCTGTTTTCTGTCTGTGTCTCTCCTGTGCGACTTGAGTTTATGTCTTTCTGTCTGTGTCTTCTGTGCCGACCATATCAATGGTTTCTGTTTTCTGTCTGTGTCTCTCTGTGCGACCTCTGGTTCTGTCTTTCTGTCGTGTCTCTTCTGTGTGACCTCTGGTTTTCTGTTTCTTTCTGTCTGGTTCTCTGTGCCGACTTGGTTTGCTGTCTTTTCTGTCTGTGTCTCTTGGGCGACCTCTGGTTTCTGTCTTTCTGTCTGTGTCTCTTGTGCGACCTCTGGGTTTCTGTCTTTCTGTCTACGTGTCTCTCTGTCGACATCGGGTTTTTCTGTCTTTCTCTTGTTGTCTCTCTGTGTTACCTTGGTTATGTTTTCTGTCTGTGTCTCTCTGGGTTGACCTCTAGTTTGTGTCTTTCGGTTCTGTGTCTCTCTGTGCGACCTCTGGTTTCTGTCTTTTGTTGTGTCTCTCTGTGGCGACCTCTGTTTCGTCTTTTTTTTTGTCTGTGTTCTCGTGCGACCTGCTGGTTTCTGTCTTTCTGTCTGTGTCTCGCTGTGCGACTCTAGGTTTGTGTCTTTCTGTCTGTGTCTCTCTGGGCGACCTTGGTTTCTGTCTGTCTGTCTGTGTCTTCTTGCGACCTCTAGTTTGTGTCTTTCTGTCTGTGTCTTCTGTGCGACCTTGGTTTCTGTCTTTCTGTCTGTGTCTTTCTGTGCGACCTTGGTTTCTGTCTTTCTGTCTGTTTCTCTGTGCGACCTCTAGTTTGTGTCTTTTGTTGTGTCTTCTGTGCGACTTGGTTTTCTGTCTTTCTCTGTGTGTTTCTGTGTGACTTTAGTTTGTTGTCTTTCTGTCTGTTGTTCTTGTGCGACTCTGGTTTCTGTCTTTCTGTCTGTGTCTCTCTGTGCGAACCTCTGGTTTCTGCTTTCTGTACTGTGTCTCTCTGTGCGACCTCTGGATTTCTGTCTTCTGTCTGTGTCTCTGTGCGACTCTGGTTTCTGTCTTTTGTTCTGTGTCTCTTTGTGCGACCTTTGGTTTCTGTCGTTCTGTCTGTGTCTCTCGGTGTGACTCTGGTTTTCTGTCTCTTTCTGTCTGGTTTGTGTTTCTCCTGTGCGACCTCTGGTTTCTGTCTTTCTGTTGTGTCTCTCTGTGCGACCTCGGTTTCTGTCTTTCTGTCTGTTGTTCTCTGTGCGGAAACCTTGGTTTCGGTCTTTCTGCTGTGTCTCTCTGTGCGAACTTGGTTTTCTGTCTTTCTCTCTGTGTCTTCTGGTGACCTCTGGTTTCTGTCTTCTGTCTGTTGTCTCTTGGGGGACCTTGGTTCTGTCTTTCTGTTGTGTCTCTCTGTGCGACCTTGGTTTCTGTCTTTTGTCGTGTTCTCTGTGCGACTCTAGTTTGTGTCTTTCTGTCTGTGTCTCTCTGTGTGACCTTTGTTTGTGTCTTTCTGTCTTTCTCTGTGGTGTCTCTCTGTGTGACCTCTGGTTTCTGTCTTTCTCTGTTTTCTGTTTTCATTGTCTTCAATGTGTTGGTCTTGCTGAAAACAAAATGGTGACCAAAGAGGTCGAAAAGCGTTCGTTTTTTTTTTTGACTCTGTCTTTGTCTCTTTCGTCGCGGTACAGTGCTATCTCTTTCAGTTTGTTCAATTTCGTTGGTCATAACCTCACTTTCAAACGGTATTTTATTTTCTGATATATTTTTTCATTTACGTCATGATGGTTTTTGTTGTTGGTTTTTGGTTTTTTTTTTTTTTTTTTTTTTTTGTGTTCTCTTGTGATGGCCTAAATATGAATTAAAGAACTCCCTCTCTCTCTCTCTCTTTTCTCTCTCTCTCTATCTCTCTCTCTCTCTTTCCTCAGCAATCTAGGCAGACGCAGTCACAATTTTAAACCGTGGATGAAAAAAGGAATAAATGTGTGTGGTGTGTGTGTGTGTGTGTGTGGGTGGTGTGTGTGTGTGTGTGTGTGTGTGTGTGTTTGTTGTGTGTGTGTGTGTGAGCGGAGAGAGAGAGATAGTGATTGAGTGAGAATGAAGGAGAGAGAGAGAGGAGTTCATTAGCACTTCTGCTTTCTTTACTATGTGCTAAAGTTTCCATGCTTTGTTGTGTTGTTGTTGTTGTTGTTGTTTGTTGTTGTTGTTGTGTTGTTGTGCTGCTGCTGTTGGTGTTGTTGTTGTTGTTGTTGTTGTTGTTGTCGTCGTCGTCGTCGTCGTCTCGTCGTCCTCGTCGTTGTTGTTGTGCGTTGTTCGCGTTGTCGCCGTTGTTGTTGTTGTTGTTGTGTTGTTGCTGTTGTTGTTGCTGTAAGTTGCTTGTGTTTAGTGCTTTCGTTAGTTGTAGTTGTTGTTCGTGTAGTCTTCAAGGATATACAACACATCCAACGAAACACTTTCTTTCTGTTCGTACACAGAGTGTCACCACATAAGGCAGGAGATGCTTGAAGACTGGGGTGGGTATGAGAACTGTGCGGGGGGGGGGGAGAGAGACTCAGAGGAGGAGAGCTGCAGGCCTGAAGGGGGGAGATGAGATGCAGTGGGAGACGAATGCAGCCAATGGAAGTCAGGGAGACAGTGGAACACGGACTGACAGCCAGTGGGAGACAGGAGGTAGGACAGTGGGAGACGACTGCCCAGCCAATGGGAGACAGGGAGACAGTGGGAGACAATTGCGACGAGCGGACAGAGGAAGGAGGGAGACAGGTCGCTGCCTATGTCGTGCCTGTCACAAGTAGTTCGTATCGTTGACCTCTCTAAGGTAATGGACATGGACAGGCTGGAGGTCCATTTGGGTTAGGCTGCATGTTAGGATTTGTTGTTGGTGTGTGTGGTACCTTAAGGGTATCGTGACGTGAGAGTGCGTGTGTGCGTGTGGTGTGTGTGGTGTGTGTGTGTGTGTGTGTGTGTGTGTGTGTGTGTGTGTGTGTGTGTTGTAAAGAGAGTGAGAGAGAGAGAGTTAAAGGCCCTTCTGCTTTCCTTTGCATATCGCGTAAGTTCCCATGCTTTATTGTTGTTGTGATTGTTGCTGTTGTTGTTGCTGCTGCTGCTGCTGCTGGCTGTTGTTGTTTTGTGTGTTTTTAAAGAAGGGGGAGGGAACGAGGAGGAGCATGCGGAATAAGGCAATACAAGCAGGCATGACACATCGAAGTTTGTTTGTTCACTCTCAGGCTGCATGAAACTCTTCACTCGGGCAAACATTTCACTTGCAGCATATATGAAACATTTCACCCACAGCCTACATGAAACCTTTTTTCTCATAGCCTATTCTCTCATAGATTAATGAAACCTTTTCTCTCATAGCCTACATGAAACCTTTTCTCTCATAGATTAATGAAACCTTTTCTCTCAAAACCTACATGAAACATTTTCTCTCATAGTTAATGAAACCTTTTCTCTCATAACCTACATGAAACCTTTTCTCTTCTCTCATAGCCTACATGAAACCTTTTTCTCGTGCTTGAAAGCCTTCTCTCACTGAATACATTGATCCACTCACCGAATACATCAATCCCTTCACTCACAGAATACATTAACCCCTTCACTCACAGAATACATGAAACCCTTCACTCACAGAATACACGAATCCCTTCACTCACAGAATACATGAATCCTTCACTCACAGAATTCACAGATCCCTTCACTCACACAGAATACATGAATCCATTTACTCACAGAATTCACAGATCCCTTCACTCACAGAATACATGAATCCCTTCACTCACAGAATTCACAGATCCCTTCACTCACACAGAATACATGAATCCATATATTCACAGAATTCACAGATCCTTTCATTCACAGAATACATGAATCCCTTCACTCACAGAATTCATTAATCCATTTACTCACAGAATACATTAATCCCTTCACTCAGAGAATTCATTAATCCATTCACTCACAGAATCACGGATCCCTCCATTCACAGAATACATGAATCCCTTCACTCACAGAATACTTGGACCCATTCACTCACAGAATACATCAATCTATCACTCACAGACTACATGAATCCATTCCCTCATACACTACATTAATCCCTTCATTCACAGAATATATCAGTCCCTTCACTCACAGACTATATGAATCACTTCACTCCCATTATACATTAATCCCTTCATTCACAGAATATATCAATCCCTTCACTCACAGACTATATGAATCACTTCACTCCCATTATACATTAATCCCTTCATTCACAGAATACATGAATCCCTTCACTCACAGACTAATTGAATCACTTCACTCCCATTATGCATTAATCCCTTCATTCACAGAATACATGAATCCCTTCATTCACACAATACATGAATCCCTTCATTCACACAATACATGAATCCCTTCACACACACATCACATTGTCCAGACTTCTTTGCCCACGTCAGGCAAGACCAGCAACATGAACACGACGCACGAACAGACGGTCACTTCTCTCCTCCAATTGCAATGAACACGACGCACGAACAGACGGTCACTTCTCTCCTCCAATTGCAATGAACACGACGCACGAACAGACGGTCACTTCTCTCCTCCAATTGCAATGAACACGACGCACGAACAGACGGTCACTTCTCTCCTCCAATTGCAATGAACACGACGCACGAACAGACGGTCACTTCTCTCCTCCAATTGCAATGAAACACGACGCACGAACAGACGGTCACCTCTCTCCTCCAATTGCAATGAACACGACGCACGAACAGACGGTCACCTCTCTCCTCCAATTGCAATGAACACGACGCACGAACAGACGGTCACCTCTCTCCTCCAATTGCAATGAACACGACGCACGAACAGACGGTCACTTCTCTCCTCCAATTGCAATGAACACGACGCACGAACAGACGGTCACTTCTCTCCTCCAATTGCAATGAACACGACGCACGAACAGACGGTCACTTCTCTCCTCCAATTGCAATGAACACGACGCACGAACAGACTGTCACCTCTCTCCTCCAAATTGCAATGAACACGACGCACGAACAGACAGTCACCTCTCTCCTCCAATTGCAATGAACACGACGCACGAACAGACAGTCACCTCTCTCCTCCAATGCAATGAACACGACGCACGAACAGACGGTCACCTCTCCCCCCCAATTGCAATGAACACGACAGTCACCCTCTCCTAAAATTCCCTTTAAAACGCCCCACGAACAGACAGTAACCTCCCTCCCCCAAATTTGCAAAAAACACCCCACGAAAAACGGCACCTCTCCCAAAAAATTGCAAAAAACAACATCATCCCTCTCTCCCCCAATTGAAATGAACACAAAGCCGAACAGACGGGTCACCTCTCTCCCCCAATTGAAATGAAACGACGCACAAACAGACAGTCACCTCTCTCCCCCAATTCCCAATAAAACAGGGACGAAACGAAACGGGACAGTCACCTCTCCCCTCCAATTGCAAGAACACGACGCACGAAAAGCGTCCACCTCTCTCCCCAATTGCTTTTGAACACGACGCACGAACAGACAGCACCCCCCCCCCCCAAAATTTTGCAATAAAACCGACCCCACGAACGACAGTCACCTCTCTCCCCCAAATTGCAAAAAAACCCCCGACGCCGAACAAAGGGGTCACCTCTCTCCTCCAATTGCAATGAACACAAAAAGTCACCCCTCCCCCCAAATTGAAATTGAAAAACGACGCCCCGAACAGACGTAAACCTCTTTTCCCCCCAATTGCAAATTTAACACGACGCAGAACAGAGGGCCCCACCTCTCTCCTCCAATTGAAATTAAACACGCGCACGAACAGCATAAACCTTTTCCCTCCAATTGCGGGAACACGACGAAACGAACAAAATAGTCACCCCTCCCCTCCTAAAATTGAAATGAACAGGGCCCAAAACAGACGGTCACTTCTCTCCCCCAAATTTGAAATTGAACACGACCACAAAACCAAAAGGGTCACTTCCTCCCCAAATTGAAATTAAACCCGACGCAGGGAACAGAGGGCCCATTCTTCCCCCCAAATTGCAATGAACACGACGCCGAAAGACGGCCCACCTCTCTCCCCCCAATTTGGCAATAAAACCACGACCCCACAAACGACGGTCCCTCTCTCCCCCTTTGCAATGAACCGCCCCGCAGAAAAAGGGGTTTCCCTTTTCTCCTCCAATTGCAAGGGAAACCCACACGCACAAAACAGACGGTCACTTCCCCCTTTCCAAATTTGGGGAATTTGGAACCGCGCACGAAAAAGAGGGTTTCACCTTCTCTCCCCCAAATTTCCCATGAACACGACGCCAAACAAGGGTCACTTCCCCTCCCCCAAATTCCCCAATAAACCCACGACGCAAACAAGCTGTCCCCTCTCCCTAAAATTTGAAATTTGAAACACGAAACAAAACAGACAGTAACCTCTCCCCCTCCAATTGCAATGAACACGACGAAACAAACAGACAGTAACCTCCCCCAATTGCAATGAACACGACCCCCACGAACAGACGGTCCCTCCCCCTCCCCCCAATTAAATTGAACAGGGCCCGTAAACCTTTTCTCCCCCCAATTGAAATTTGAACACGACGCACAAACAGACAGTCACCTTTTCTCCCCCAATTGCAAGGAACACGCCACCACGAAAAAGACGGCCCACCTTCCCCTCCAATTGAAAAGAACACGACAGCCCTCTCTCCTCCCCTTTGCAATAAACACGACGCACGAACACCCCAGTCACCCTCTTCCCCAATTTGCAAGAACAGGGGACGCACGAACAGAAAGTCACCCTCTCCTAAAAATTGCAATGAACACGACGCCCCCGGAAAAAAAAGACGGTCATTTCTCTGTCCATTTGGGGGCGAAATCCTTTGAAATGTTGTCTGTCTTGTCTGAAAAACGAAAGAGTAAAAAACGCGTCAGTTTTTTCACTTTTGTGTTTGTTGCTTTCTTTTGGGTTTGGCCCTTTAATAACTTTTTTAAAGCTTTTTAATGACCCCCGCTCACTTTAAAGCACTTTTAAACCAATCACTCACAGCATACATGGAACCATGTTGGATCACCGCATTTTCACGAAGCCTTTTCATTTACCCCCAAACCCAATACCCCCCCCACCCCCCTTTCTCACCCCACCCCACCCCCTCTTTTTGCCGCCCCCATCTTCTGTGCTACCTCAGTGGCAGGGAAACCCATGCCGCTCATTTTCCGAGACAATCCCGGGCCGAAACCCCCGGCCCCCCCAAAACAATAAGCACGGAATCCCCAGCCCTTTTAAAAAAGGGGCAATCCACAAAGGAGACACAGGCACCGCCCCCCCGAGAAAACTTGGGGGGGCCTTTCAGGGGTCCCTTTTTCGGGTTCCAAAACATACGCAGGCCACCACTAAGCCCCCCCTACTACAACAAAACTTGAAATTGTCGGGAGCGCCTTTTAAGCGGGGCCCTCCCTTTTCCGGAGGGCGCCAGAAAGGGGTCCACCCCAATTGCCCAACTCACATGAACTTCCCGGGATGGAATCCCCAAAACCATGGGACGTGGAGAGGACTAAAAATTTGAGGCCCCAAGGAAACAAAACATGAAGGGCCAAGAAAAAAAAGGCTTTTTTGTGCTGATCGGGGGGGTTGGGTTTATGATAAAATGCTGCTCAGTTTCCTTCGTTTTGGTTCAAAAACAAAATTTTTTAAAACTCACGCAATGCATAAAATTTTTTTTCACTAAACCATACTTAATCATTTTTTAAACGTAAAATTTAAAATCAGTCACCCCACACCCACAGGAAAAACATTTTTCCCTCTTGAAACGAAAACAATGTGTCACCTTACGGGACCCCCGGTTTTCGACGCTTTGACGGCCTCATCAGAAAGGAGAGCACTATGGCAACGCTGATGTTTGGGGAGTGTGTGGGGTTTTGGTGTCCCCGGGGTTTGTTGCTTTGTGTGTTTTGTGTGGTTTTGGGGGTGTGTTGTGTGTGTGTGTGTGTGTGGGGGGGTTGCGTGTGTGGGGTGGGGTTTGTGGGGTTTTTGGGGTTTTTGTGGGGGGTGTGTGTGTGTTTTTGGTTTTGGGGATGACGGGAAACCCCGGGGTTCCCCAGGGGGCTTGGGGGGGGTTGCGGGGGCCCAAACTCAGCGGGATATGCCTTTGTCCCCCCTGGCCCTGCCATTTTGTGACGAAATTGGAACGCTTTTGGCCCTGTCCCCTCCGGGTTTTCCCTTCTTTTTTGTTTTCCTTTCCCTTTCCAAGGAGGGGGGGGTAAAGGATTAAACACACTTTGGGTTTGGGTTTTTTTTACCGCCTTTGTTAGGTTGGTTACTCAAGGTCTGACCGGCCCCTTTTTGGGCTAATGCGGGGGTCAGACAAGTGTTTAATCTTAGCCACAAAAAACCTCCCCTTAAATTCTCTCCCCCTAGTCATAAATTTCATTTTTTCCTTTTTAAGAAAAAAAAGTCATGCGCAGTGTGGCCCTCGAAACTTAGCGGATATCGTTAAGCCGTATATGGGAAAACTAGTCTGCACCCCTTGACCCCTTTTATGACCAAACTGAAAATAAAAGGGGGTTTTTTTTGTCTGTCTGCAAGAGAACACAACAACAAAAACTAAACGTGCCCGATTTTAATACAATTTGGGTTTGGACGGGACAAATTTGGGGTTCCCAAGGACGCCCCAAAACAATTTCCGATTGGATTCCGTGGCCTTTCAGCAATCACCCTGAGTCCCAAACCGTTTTCCGGGGGCCCAAAATCCCCCCACGGGAGTTAATCCGGGGGCCCACTTCCCCCTTTGTATGAAAAACCCTCCCACACCCCGGGACCCCCTCCTCCCTTCAAAATTCCCCCAAAATTTCGCAAAAGGGAAAAAATGATCAACCGGGTAATTTTTCAACCCGATTTGGGGGGGAGGGGTGAGGGGGAAAGGGGAAAAGGGGGATATTCTGGAAACCCAGGGCCCCAAAATTCGTTTACAGGAAACATATGTAGATAATAGAAAAGAAAGATTAATTTGAAGGGTAGATAATTTGATAGTTTTTTTAGGGTTTGTTTTAGATAGGGTAGTTTGATGACAATAGCAGATAGATAGGAAAATTTTAAAAATAGACAACCAGAAAAGATAGATAGATAGATACATAGAGAGGTTAAAAGGGAAGAGAGAGAGAGGGTTTCCTGTGAAAAACTTTGGTTTTAAAACTGTAGACATACAGAAAAAGAAGATAGCTGGATACATAATTGACCCGGGAGATAGTTTCCCCGAAATAGCGGAACCAAAAGAAAATATAGAGATAGATAAAATTGCTAGAGAAGGAGGAGGAGACAGACAGGGAAAACACAAAACCAAAATTTTTCAAACCGGGGATAGTTTTGATAATAGAAAAACAGGGCCCGAAAAGACAGACAGACAGACAGTTTTAAAAAGATAAAAAAGATAGAAAGATAGATAGATAAGATAGATAACAGACAGGGGCAGACAGACAGACAGACGACAGACAGACAGAAAGACAGACGTTTGATCCATAAAATTATGTCATTGGGAAAAATTCAATGTCCGGGCAGGAAAAATTTTGGGCCAGAGAACAATGGGCTCCATTTCGATATCAGAACCGAAAAAAAAAAAAAATTTTTTTTAACCCGCCCTGTCAAATCGGGGTAAAACTCATGTTCCCGTATCTATTAAAGACCCCCACACCCCGCATACGTCTAAATAGCATTTTCCCCAGTGCGTTTTTGGGAAAAGCAGCTTTGTGAAGGGTTTTTGGCAGAAGTTTTTGTGTGTTTCACAGGGGGTCATATGTGGGAATATTTTTCGGGGGGTTTATGCGAAAATTTCTTGGGAGGGTGTGGTTGGAAATTTTTCCGTTTTGTCTCTCGGGCCCTTTTACTGAAGAGGAAGAGGGGTAAACAGATATTCAACCCCCCGTCTTCTAACTCGCCTCTTTAAAAATTTTCGGTTTTTTGTTTACTGACCAAAAAAAAACCTTTTTTAAAAACAAACCATTTTTATCTACCAAATTTCAATCTTTTTTTTCGAAATCATTTTTCCCAGCAATGTCGCGGGCTTAAGGGGGAGAGGATTTTTGTTCAAAAATCTTTCCCCAAATGTGTTTCCCCTGCCCCGAACAGACAATTTTTGGGAAAAGGGGCCCCACAAAAACAGGTTTTTGGGTTTTGACAGAATTTCCCTTTGGGGGGGAAAAAGGCACCTAAAGGGGCAGTCAGCCCGGCCCTTGAGGGGCCCACGGCCTTTTTTGGGTTTTTTGAGGTTTAAATTTAAGGGTCCGACAGGTCTTTTTAAAGGGGCCCAAAAGGCATAAACAGGGTTTAACAAGGGCCCTTTTTTGGGCCCCGACAGTGCCCTTTTTTTTAAAGGGCCGACCAAAAGGGCCCTTTTAGGGTCAGGGCCCATAACAGGGGCAGGGCAGGGCCCTTTTGGGGGGCGGGGGGAGGCTATATAAAGGGTTTGGGCCCCACCCTTTTTAAAGGGGGCCGACAGGAAATTTTTAGGAACAAATGGGCCTTTTTAGGCCCAGAAGACCCTTTTAGGGGCCCCAAAAGGGGGCCCCTTTTTTGGGTCGGGCAGGCCCTTTTTTTTGGGTTTAGACAGGCCAAAAAAAAGGGGCAACGGTCTATTTGGTTTTTAACAGGCCAAAATTTGGGTTTTTTTAAAAGGCCTTTTTAAAAAAACAGGGGCAGCACGGGTCAGGGCAAGTCTGTAGGGTTTGACAAGGGCCCAAAAAAAAATCGCAGGCCAGTTTAGACTCAAACAGGCTTTTGTTTAACTCAACAGGGGCCCTATTTTAAAATCAGAGGGGGCCCTATTTGAAGAAAAACAAAGGGCTTTTTAGGGGGGCAAACAAGTTTGTTTGTTTTGGGAATCAAAATTTTTTGTCTTTGCCCCGGGTCAGCTTTTTGAACACAAGGGGATTGCCCTGGCAAAAAGGGGTTTTGGTTCAAAATTGAAAAGAATATTAATAAAAGAAAACACTTAATGTTGCCCAAAACAACCCGAAAACCCCTGGTAAAAAAAAGCAGCACGAACCCCAATAAAAAATTAAAAAAAACAAAAAATACATAACGAGACGAAAAAATTTAAAAATTTTAAAAAAAAACCCAAAGCCAAAAGCAAACCCAAAAAAGACAGACAAATGGAGCAAAAAAATAAAAAAAAAAAAAAAAAAAGACCACACCAAAAGTTTTTGATGGAAGAATTCTTTAAGCGGCATTGGAACTTCCCCTTTAGTAGAAGCATTGTTGTAATAAAAATTCCAAACCATTTTTTTTTTTTTTTTAGGGATCTACCCCCAGTTTGGCCACCCCCACTCATCGCCCCACCAGACCACTGTCCACCCTCACACCCGGCCCGTTCCAACATTTGCCGGCAAACCACCCGGAGCTTTCCCGTGTCA
>JAFLJL010013452.1:0-2500 GCA_018398815.1 Conus ventricosus | reverse complement strand
GCTTGTAAGCTCACATGATAAATGCTGTCTTGAGAATATTTGTCTTGAAATATTTTGTACAGCCAGAGTGTTAATCGATGTAACACGGTAGTGTTTGGAGCAATTATGTCAGGTTTTTTTTCAAAGGATGCGTGCAGTGTGAGCTGTGAGGATACCCGCAAAGGCTTCCTTTGTGTGAATGTTTTAAAAGGCATGGATGTTCATATTGAAACCGTTGTTACTGAGTGCTTTTTTGTTCCCCATTGTTATTGTTGTTGTTGTGTCCTTGTTTATTAAGCGCTCTTTCCTCACATGAATTGAGCATTAACCCACAACAAAGGAGCAGTTATGGTTAGGTTTGGTAAACAGGAAGATGCTCACAGCCAACCGATAGTTCTCATGATTCTTTAAAACATCAGTCTGAACGAGAGAAAAACAAACTAAAACACGCCTGTTAAATTAACGGTTACTTCATGCCTTTTCGTTGAACCAATCGAGCTACTAGCGAATTACATGTTGACAACGGTTGCAACCCTTGTGTCCCTTTCTTGTCCAAACTTGACCACTCCATGTACACACTACCAACCGTTCTTGGGAATAATTTCTTTTGCTATTATAGGGAGTATTGACGCTGAAAAAGTACAACCCAATAAGCAAGGGTTGTTCAAATGTTAGGCTCTTACGTTTCTGCCGTTGTCTTATAAAACCACAGCTTGTTGGCCCTTCATCAGTGGTTTCCCCCCCCCCCCCAACCCCACCTCTCCCCTTTTTCTTCTTTCTGTAGCGACCAAAAACCAAAAGCAATGTATGCCCGTGACCGCCGTCATTTCATTCCAATGTGGATTCAGCCCAGTTGATCTTTAGCACGGGAGATCACTGTCACATACCGCCTTCGGGCATTCCGCGCTGCATTTTCTAGGATTCCCATTCCGGACTTTCGGCTTGTTGTCTTTGGGCGCGCTTTGGTGAGTCGCAAACAGTGGCGTTCTTTCTTGTTTGAGGTCTAAATGTCCCGATCTATTTCGTTTTTTTCCTTCCATTGTTTAACCATTTGTTGCCGAAAAGTCTTACTGCCATAACATGTAAATAAACAAAAAAGTTGAAATTTCGTGAATTCCTGTCAGTTTCACAGACCTTCGATTGTTGTTCTCCCCGTTTTGCTGGTCTCCATGTCCCAAACGCGTCACCGCATTTGCTGGTCTCCATGTCCCCAAACGCGTAACTCGTTTGGCTAGGTCTCCCTGTCCCAACTCGCGTCACTCGTTTGCGACTGGTCTCCTTTCCCAAACCGCGTCCACTCGTTTGGCTGGTCTCCATGTCCAAACGGTCCACACGTTTTGCTGGTTTTCATGTCCCAAAAGCCTCCCACGTTTTTCTGGTATTCAAGTCCCAAACCGCGTCACTCGTTTTGCTGGTATTCTGTCCAACCGCGTCACTCGTTTTGGCTGGTATTTCATGTCCCAATCGCTGTCACTCGTTTTGCTGGTATTCATGTCCCACACCGCGTCACACGTTTAGCTGGTATTTCATGTCCCAAAACGCGTCATACGTTTTGCTGGTATTCATGTCCAAAACACGTCACTCCGTTTTGTGGTCTCCATGTCCCAACGCGTCACTCGTTTTGCTGCTCTTTCATGGGTTCATGTGCTATAAGCTGGGGATTTTTTTTTTTTTATTTGAGAGAATTGTGATATGCTGTTGTTTGCCATCTGGCTGTTTTTTGATTGTGTATGCGTTGTTGTTGTAGGTGGGTGGTGGTTGGTGGTGGTGAAGGTCGTGGTGGTGGTAGTGGAATATGACAGCATGTCTCTAAACCCGATTAAAATAACCACCCACCACCACACAACAACAACAACAACACCAAAGCTCATTCAGTCTTGGTGGCTAGCTCAAATTTTGTTATCCGTTTCTCAAGTTCCATGTCAAATACCTTTATCAAAGAACGTTCCCCACCACAATTTGGCCTTAACAAATAGATTCGTTGCAACGTGAGACGACTGCAGGCGGAAATCTAAACCAAATTTAAATAAATGTTAGCGAACCGCCCAGAGAAACTGTGGACAACCGAGTCACTAGACAAAACACCATTGCGTTTCGACTTTAGGTCTTCTTCAGGTAGGTACAATCGAATAAAATAACAAAAATTCACTTCGCTTTGATCGCTCAGAGTTCAGCGCTAGAAGAAGGCGTTGAACTCTGAAGCGAAACCGACACGAATCAAAGCTAAGTGATTTTTCGTAATTTTTTTTCGTTAGTGTCTTCCCTGAAGAAGACCTAAGAGGTCGAAACGCCGATGGTTATGTCTTGTGACTCGTTTGTCACGTTTCTTGGCGGTTCGCTAAATTTTTTAAGACTTATCAAATCAGCTGTCATCAACACGCCACCAGCAACTGCAATACCCCTCATGTCCATCATGTCGTCCTGTCCCTCGTGTTCCGAGCTTCGCCCAGAAGTTGGTCAGTGCGGGGACAGGGGCGTCATCTTTCTGCGATCACGACCGCCGACGCAGTATGCCAGGATC
>JAFLJL010013451.1:19925-29925 GCA_018398815.1 Conus ventricosus | reverse complement strand
GGGTGTGGGGAAAATTAGGGGGGGTAGTAAAAATTTTGTCCCGGGGTTTAATACATCACCCGTCACAAGAGGAAAATTTTTTCCCCGCCCCGGGGAAAGGTCAACGGAAATCCAAATCACCCGTTGAACACAACGAAGGAGGGGAAGAAAAAAAAAAAAAAAAAAAAAAAAAAAGAAAAAAGGAAAAGAAAGAAGGAAGGAAGAAAGGAAGGAAGGAAGAAAAAAAAAGAAAAAAGAAAAAAAAAAAAGGAAAAAGGGAAAAAGGGAAGGAAGAAGGAAGGGGAAGGGAAAAGGAGGAAGAAGAAAGAAAAAAAGAAGAAAAGAAGAAAAAAGAAAAAAAAGAAAAAACAACCCCATCACAAAACCCAAAAAGAAAGAAAAGAAAGTGGGAGAAGACAAAAACAACAACCACACCCCAAACAAACAAAAAAAAGAATGAAATGGGAAAAAAAAGAGGGGATAAAAAAAAAAAAAAAAGGGAAAGGTGAAAAGAAGAAAAAGGCAAAAAGGGGGAAAAAGAAAAAAGGGGTAAAGCCCAAAAGACCAGAAAAAAAAAAAAAGGGGAAGGGAGAAACGATAAAATAATAACAAGAAGAAAAGGAGAGGGGGAAAAGAAGAAGAAAAGAAAAAAAGGAAGAAAAAAGAAAAAAAAGAAACCACAATAAAAACACAACAACAACACCACCAACAAAATAAAAACAACGCAAGACAACAAAAACACAACAACAACAAAACTGCCAAGCAAGAAAAAAAAGAAAAAAGAAAAGGGGAAAAAAAAAAAAAAGGGAGAAGGAAAAAGAACCAAAGACAGACAGAAGCAGAAAAAAAGAAAGAAAGAAAAAGATGTTGGAATAGACGGTTGGGGAAAACGGGACCCCGAGCCAACTGATTCAATATTGCTCAACTGCGAACCTCAAGACGCATGCCATTTTTTTTGGGGGCGCAAAGCCCAAAGGAATAAAATACCGACTTTTATTCTACCATCGGGAAAAAACATTTTCCCCCTTTTCTTTGTTGGGTGAGGCGAAATAACGTCTTCAGTAATTCGAATGATTTGATTTTTTAAAATCATAAACCCCTAAAAAAAACTTTCCCCTTGTTTGCACGAAATGGTTTGGGATTCAAAAAAGGGGAAAAAAAATGAAAAAAAAACTAAATCTTTTCCTCTTTCGTTATAAACTCTATTTTTTGTTTTTTCCATGAAACCCGAATTTTGTTAAACATTTTTGCGTTTGGTAGAAAAAGCGTATGTATATATACGTCTGAATTTCACCTTTTACCAACCAAAACAACAAAACAAACACACAAAAACACACACACACACAACCCCCACGCCCCCGCACGCCCCCCAAAAGCACGCACCACGCACGCACGCAGCACACAACACAACACACACAACAAAAACACACCCCACAAAAACACATATTTATATGCGGCACGAGAAAACCCGTGCCATAAACCGCGCGTGCCTCTTTTTCATATGTGCTAAACAACATTTTGTCTCTATATCAAAATGAAAAAGGACTTTTCCCCAAAACATAAACCCCCTTCGTTTTTTTTTTCCCCTTAAGATAAAACAAAGGAAAAAAACGGGAATACAAAACAAACATTTTTTCAATGCCTAACAAGTCGTTCCCCAGTCACAGTCGTAAAACACCCGAAATTGAAAATTCTTATTTATTTCGCACACAACACGCACACACACACGCACGCACGCCGCACGCCGCACGCACGCCCCCGCCGCACGCATACCCACAAAACCACACACACCCCACACACAAACACACACACACCACACACCACTTTTTCACACACACACTCGGGCGCGCGCATCAAAAAAAATAAAAAACAAAAAACAAACAAACAACCCACCACGCCCCACGACCACGCCCCACCGGCTGCTCTTCCATTTTTCCTCTCTCTCTCTCCCCTTCTCTCTCTCTCTCTCTACAGCAAAAAACAGAGAGACACGCAAAACCACAAAAACCACCCCACCACACACACACAACACACACACCCCCCACACCCCCCAAAAAATGTCTCACATTTGTGCACCGCCGTGCGCGCGCAACAAAACCACACACCGCCGGCGTGCGCACAAAAACAAGCACCCCCCCTCCCACACAACCACCAACACACCCCAACACACACACCAACACCACCACCACACACAAGGGCGTGTTTTTACTATACAACCGCGGCGCGCGCGCATACACAACCACACACACACACCACACACACACACACACACACACCACACGCACGCACCCAAACACACACAAAACACAAAACACACACACACACACCACACCCCCAGCCGCACACAATAAAACCCCCTCCCCCCACACACACAAAAACGCGCGCTGCACCTGCCCCCACCACCACACACCCCACAAACACAAACAAAAAAACCACCCACCCGCACACACACACCACACACACACACCCAACAACACACACACACACACAAAAAAAAAAAAAAATTAAAAATATATTTTTATTTATATATATTTAAAAATAAAATATATTTAAATGATTTTATATTTAAAAAAATGGTAAAATACCACAAAGATTTAAAAAAAATCCAACCGGACGGGGAGCAACATTGTTTTGGGAAGGTTTAAAACATTCAGCGCTGTTTCGAAACAATCCAGGGTGGGGGGGGTCTGGCTCCGGGGGGTTTTTTTAATCTTGTTTCTGGCACACGGCTGCTGTGTTTTTCGTGGGTTTTGGCTTTTTCACAAAGGGGTTTCCACTTGTCCGCATTTGTTAACCCCATTTATCCTATTTTTAAAGTTGCCAGTTGGGGGTTTCTAGTTTATTACTTTTCTTTTACAATTACATTTTTTTGAATGTTTTGTTGGTGTGCTCTTTCAGTTTTTCCGGTATTTGAGTTATTTTTTTCCTTTTGAGCTTCCAGATGTATTTATTAAAATTCTTTTTTGTTTTGGTTTTTTTCTTTTTTAAAATGATTTTTTGGGTTTGCATACATTTTTAAATTTTTTCTTTTCCTTATAGTTTTTCTGCTTTTCCGGTTTTACAGTGCTTGGTACAAAATCGGGTTTGGTTTAAGGCTTTTTGTCGGGGGCACTTTTTCTTTTTGATAATGCGGGTTTTTTCATCCACCCGTTTTTCCCCGTACTGCTTTTCTTTTTTGGGAATAAAGATTTTTTTTTTAAGGGGGGGCATCTAGTATGAAATTTGTTTGGTTTTTTGTGAAATTTGGGATAATTTGGCCTTTTTGGGGGAGTATTTTTGGATTAAAAGAATTTTTCCCTAAATTTGTTTTCCCTTTCCTCATATGGGGGTTTTTGTACCATATTCTTCTTTCCGTTCTTTTTGTTTGTCAGTTTTTAGGGAATTTTTGTATTGTAGGGGACCACTTTTTTAAACCTTCTTGTTTTTTCGCTGCAGCGTTATTGAATGCTGTTTCTTTGCATGACGGGTTAAAAAAATCTCTTTTTTATGCCCGGGTATGGTTTTTAAGAGGAAAGGGGGGAGGGGGTTATTTTGATATTTTACTGAAGGTGTATCATTTGGTTTTTTGTTTGGTTTTATTTTGTGCGGTTAGGTCAAACTTTAAATTTTTAAAGGTAGTTCACTATTTTTAGGGCCAAGTGATTTTTTAAATTTTGGGTTTTTGGAAATTTTTTTTACACAGTTCTTTTTTTTTATTTTATGTTTTAGGGTTCGTTCACGCAGCGGGGGCCGTCACCCTTTCCCCACCCAATGTTTTTGAATGGATGTTTGGAATAGCCAAACAATGGGGCAAGTTTTTTTTTGTATTTTTTCTTTTTTTCCTTTTCCCAATTCACAAATTTTTGAAAAACTCCTTTTCAAAATTATAAGGGGTTTTTTTTGCACAAAATAAATACTATAATAAATAATAACCAAATCCCCACAAAAAATAAAATTTAATAAAAAATATATTTATTTTAAATATTATAAATTTTTTTAAAACCCTTATAATAAAAATTCCTATCCTACATAATAACAACAAAAACATACAACTATAAAAAACCAAGGGGAGAAAACCCCATAAAATAACCAAACTTAAAACCAAAAACCCAATTTTAAACCTTACCAAACAAAAAAAAAATTTTTTAAAAATAAAATAAATTTTAATATTAAAAAAAAAGAAAAAAGGGAAAAAAAAAAGGTCACCCACAAAATGGTTGTTTCCTCCCCTCCGGGGGAAAAAAAACTGGGATGGGGTTTTTAAAATAAACCTGGTATCCCCCACCTTTTACAAATTTTTGGGGGGGAATAGTTACCCTTTGGGGCATAAATTTTAAGGCAAAAATATTCTTTTCCAAAAAAAGAAAATTCACCCCCTGGGAATCCTTTCCCCCTTTAAATTTAAATAATTTAAAAAATTTTTTCCATTAAAAGATGTAATTAACCCCCAAATCGTTATAACACCTTTTATAAAAAATCCTTTTTTGAAAAAAATTTTTTCCCCCCCCATTTTTAAATTTCTTATAAAGAGAATTTTTCAACACTTGTACTTTCCCCAAAAAACAGGGGGGGTGGTTTTGGTCGTTTTTAAAAACTTTGGGTCTTCAAAACGGGCGTTTTTGGGGTTTGTTCCTTTTTGCAAAAAGGATTAATTCGATTTAACCTTTTTCATTTTTTTTAAAAGTTAAAAGGGGTTTGAAAAATTTGAACCTTTAAAAAAAATAAGGTCCATTTGAAGGGAAGGGCCCTCAGATTTCAAAAGTAGTCCCCTCCTTGCTTCCTTTTTTCCCTTTAATTTTTGTTTTTTTTTGTATTTTCCCCAAAAATGAATTTTTGGTTGATTCAGTTTAGCATTAAAATACCGTTAAAAAAGAAAAATTGGCTTTAAAATGGGGGGATTGTTCCGGGGTTTTTTGTTCGGTTCCAAAACCCCTGTGCGGTTTTTAAACAAGTGTTTTAAAACCCTTGTAAAAACAAATTTTCCCTCTTTTATGTGTTTGTTGGATTTGAATCTTTCCCAGCTTTTCCCCTAGGGGGGGCTTTTTTGATCCGCTTGTGCTTAGAAAAATCGGGGCCCAAATAGTTTTTTGGGTCCAAAAAAATACCATATTCCTCCCCTGGGTTTGGGTTCACAAAGGGTTAGGAAATAATGCTATAAAACCTTTTGAAGTTTTCAAAAATTTTAAGTTTTTTTTTCAAACGGGAACAAATAAGGCATAAAAACCATATTTTTGGGTAAACCCGCCCTTTTTTATTTTTTCCAATGTTCTTTTTCTTTGGGCAGCAACTCTTTTAAAAAAAAAAAACGCTTGTTTTTTCAATTTTTGTTGGGTTGAAGTTTAAATAAAAGGGTTTTAGTTTTGATCACAAGTTTTTATTGACTTAAAGGAACCCCTTTTTTTCCCACTCCCAATTTCCCTTTAAGTTAAGTTTTTGGGGAAAATTTTTCTTTTCCCATGAATCGGGAAAAATTGTGCCCAAAAATTTAAAAAATTTGGTTTTGCAAAATCTTCCTAAAAGGGGTAAAATTTTCTTATTCCCAAAAAAAATACTTTAGTTTTTTTCATTTTATTTTTGGGGACCCGATTGGTAAAAGCTTTTAAAAATTTTTTCTTTTAAAGTTTTTGGGGATCCAAACAGTTTATAACACACGGAATTGGGGGCAAGGAGGACCCCCCCCCCTCACCTTTGAAATTTTTTAAATTTTCTTTCTAATTAAAAAAAGAAAAACCTTGAAATAGAGTTAAAACGGTGAGTGACCCCTTGTCCACTTTAGGGCCCGGTTTGCCTAACAAAACTTTTTGTTTTTTAAAAAGTGAAATCCATTTTTGTTGGGGGCCAAAAAAATTAAAATTTGGCTTTTTGGCCCAAGGAAAAATCACCTTTTAAAATAATCTAAAATTTCTTCGTCTCGTGGTTAAAATGAAAAGGAGGATACCCAATATAGATTTAAAAAAAAATCAAACAATAATTCCCCAAACTTCGTTACAAAATAACCCAAACAAATCCAAATGAAAAAAAAGTATTTGTGAAAGCAGACAAAACCACAACTTTACAAAAGGAACTAAAGAGACTCACAGCTTCCGACAAAAACCCCAAAAAAAAAAAATTAAAAAAAAGCTGATAAAACTACTACGATACTTTTAAAAAAAAGAAAAGGGCTTTTGCACCAAATGGACTTAAGCGTAGAGTGGAGACAAAAGCAGCAAAAGAAAATTCATAACATTAAAGAACAAACCCAACTTCCTGAAAAAACCCAACAGGGAGATTGAAAAAACCACCAATCTTTAGGAAAAAAAAAAAAAAATTAAAAAAAAAATTTAGAAAAAGCCTAAAAAACAAAGAGAGAAAAATGAACCAACCTCTGGAAAAAACCCTACAAGCCATACAATGGTTTAAGAAAAACAAAAACAAGATAATACATTTTTATAACATTTTAATAGTAGACTTCTACCCTATAATAAGACTGCTCACCAAAGCTTAAAAAATTTTCCCAAATCACGAAAAATTTGGGGGCAGAAAAGGAAAACATTTTTCCCAACAAAGAAAACTCTACACACACAAAAAAGAAATTGGGGCCAAGAGCGCAAACAGAATTCAACTTTTTAGTCCAATGGGGCGGTGATGGCCGAAAATTCGAAATTTTTGGACTATTCATACATCTAACATTCAAAAAACCTTGGAAAAAAATTTCCGGACTGGTTTTTGGGGGGACGGCCTCGCTGGCCCTAACGACAACCTAAAACATTTAAAAAAAAAAAAAAGAACTGTGTAAAACTTCCAAAACCAAAAACAAAAAAACCTATAAAAAACAAATAAAAAGATAGTGAACTACCAGATATAACTTTGACCTCAAACCCCACATATATAAAACCCTACAAAAAAAAAAATGATACCCTGCTATGTAAATACAAAAGTTAAACCATCCACCTTTCCCTCTAAAAAACATACCCCCAAAGGGATAAATAAGGGGAATTATCTAACCCCCGTCTGCAAGAACAGCACAAATAACGCTGCGCTAAAATCAAGACCTTTTCACAAAAGTGGCTACAACTACAAACACAAAAACCCAATAAGACATAGCGACCAAGAAGAACGGAAAAAAAAAGATAATGGACAACCCCCCATAGACGGAAGAGGGAAAACAAATTTTTGGGAAAAAATTCTTTTTGAATCCTAACACATCATTCCCAAAAGACACAAATTATCCAAAAATTCAACAAAACGCATCAAATTTTCAAATGTATCCCAACCTTAAAAAACATTGATTCAACCCAACAAAATGAAAAGCATACGGGGGAAAAAACGAGGGGGATAAAGGAAACCTGCAACTGTTCAAAAAAGAAAAGTGCCCTCTGAAAACAAATCCTCCCACAAAAGGTGTACCCGCCCTGTAACCAGAGAAGCAGAAGAAAACATAAAGGTATCACGAAAACCAATTTTTTAAAAAAGATATCAAACCCAACCCTCATTTAACAAAGAAAGGGTCCAAAAACCAACGAATTAATAAATACATTGGGAAACCAAAAAGAAAAAGATAAACAATATCCGGAAAATATAGAAGAGCCACCAACAAAAAACATTTCAAAAGGTAACCTTCCAACAGAAAAAAACATAATACTAGCAAACCACAACTGGCAACTTTAAATAAGGATAGAAATGGGGGGGAAAAACTGCAGGCACAATGGAAATTCTTCGGAACAGAACCAGAAACACACGAAAAAAAACCCGACGCACGGATGCAGACAACACAAACAGTTTTTAAAAAACCGGCACCAGACCCCCACAACCGATGATTTTCATTGCATGAAAACGCTGAATAGTTTTTTAAATTTCCTTTTTAAAAAATTTGCTCCCCGTCCGGGTTGACTTTTTTTTTTTTTAAATCTTGCTGGATTTACTACCATTTTCTAATTTTTTTTTTTTTTTTTTTTTTTTTTGTTGTTTACTCCGCACGGGAAGGGGGGGTTAACAGAGAAAGGTGAAAGGGGAAAAAAAAACCCAAAAAGCAAACCCGGGAAGGAGGAAGGGGAGAGGAGAGAGAAGGAGTCCAAGAAAGAGGAGAGGAAGGAGGGGAAAGAAAAGGGCAAAAAACCAAAAAGCCGAGGGACACCCAAAGAAACAGGCAGACGAGAAAAGGGGGGCGGGGGGGGGGAAGGGCGGGGGGTAAGGGGGGGGGTGGAAACGGGAAAGGGGAGGGGGGGGGGGAATAAAATAACACAATGTTGGGGGGGAACAGTCCCAAATGAAAATGAATTTGGGAAAGAAGGCGATTTAGAACACAAATGACTCAGAAGTGGAAGGGGGGGGACATGGGGGGGCGAGATTAATTAAAACACAGAGAGTTTCGGGGGCAAACCAAAAGGCAGGTTTTAAGGGTTTTTGGGGGGTTTTGTGGAGACTGACTGTAGAGGTAGGGAAGAAAAACGCCAAAATAAGGAAATTACCAAAGGGGGGAAAGGGTGGGTTTTTGGGGGGGGGGGTGGGGGGGGGGGGGGGGAGTTTATTGTTCTTGGGTGGGGGGGGTTTTTTTGGGTGGTTGTGGGTTGGGGGGTTTTGGGTGTTTTGTGTTGTGGGGGTGGTGTTTGCGCGGCGCGGCCCGGCGGTTTTTGGTTTTTGGGGGGTTTAACCTACCCTTAACCCCCGGGGGGGGGGGGGGGAAGGAGAGGAGGGAGGGAGTTTTAAAAAAACCCGTACAAACAACATAAACCCTTTTCCCCTTAAAATTCCTAAGTTTTTGGGGGGAGGGGGGGGGGGGGGGGGGGGCGTGGTAGGGAGCGGGGTTGGGGGGGGGGTGGGGGGGGGGGGGGGGGGGGGGGGGGGGAAAAGGGGGCGCGCGCGCCGCCGGCCGGGGGGTTTTTGTGTTGACATTTCCTTTTCACATTTCTTCCTAGTATTTGAGATTACAACGGTGGGAAGATATTAATTAAAAAATACGGGTTTTTCATTTTTTGGTTTTTTGTTTTGTTTTTGTGGGGGGGGGGGGGAAAGGCGAGGGGGTGGGTGTGGTGGTGTGGGTGGGGGGGCTGGGGGTTTTTTTGGGGGGGGGAAATGAACTGTGAAAAAGGGAGATGGGGGAAGAATCTTGGGTTTTTAAATTATTTTATTCCCCTTCCCCCCCCCCCTTTCCCCAAAAGTTCAGGGGCACGGTCAACACAAACCCCCTCCCCCCGTAAACCCCCCCCCAAAACCCCCAAAAAACCCCTGGGGGACCCCAAAAACCCCCCCCACCCCACCAAAACCCCAAACCCCCAAAAAAAAACCCCCCCCCAAAAAAAAAAAAATAAAAAAAAAAAATCGTTTGGGGGGGGGGGGTGGGGGGGCGCCGACAAATAGACAGACAAACAACAAAAAGGCAAGAGACTAAAAAAAAATTTTTTGGGGGGGGGAAAAAGAAAGCAGGTCTTTGGGGGTGGGGGGGGGAGTGTTTTTCTGTAACGTTAAAAAGAATTTTTAACAAACCATTTTTCATCGAAATGCATAACACCAACAGGCTTGTGAGTAAATTTTGTGTGTGGTGTGGGGTGTGTTGTGGTTGTGTTGTGTGTGGGTGGTGTGTGTGTGGTGTGTGTGTGGTGGTGTTGTGTGTAGTCTGGGATTTGTGGGTGTGTGGTGTGTGTGGTGTGTGTGGGTTGTGTGGTGGGTGGGTTGGGGGGTGTTGGTGTGTTTGTTGGTGTGTGTGGTGTGCGCGGCCGGTGGTTTTCTCTCAAGAACCAACAAGAAAGAAAGGGAAAATAAACCTGGAAACATTTAAAAATGTTTTGTTGCAAAATGGGGGGAGTGCATATTGCATTTGGGGTGTGGTGTGTGTGTGTGTGTGTTGTGTGTGGTGTGTGTTTTTTGCTGTTTTTTTTCACGAACAAGTAATGAAGAGGAAATGTGTTTCTGTTGTCATCACCATTGGTACAGATGTCGTCAAACAGTTGCTTTCAGCATAGTGGGAGGTTTAGGCTGGAAGGGAGCGGGGGAGGGGGGGGGGGGGGGGGGGGGGGGGGGGGGGGGGGGGGGGGGGGGGGGGGGGGGGGGGGGGGAGGGGGGGGGG
>JAFLJL010013451.1:9925-14925 GCA_018398815.1 Conus ventricosus | reverse complement strand
AAATTCATTTCTTTTCAGTACAGCAGAAGTTATTCTCTGATGTCGCATCGGACATTACAGTAGCCAAAATGTAGACTAATAGCTCTGTTTACATACAGATCCACCTACTTTAATGTTGGAATCGAACGGACTCAAGATCTTCGCGTCGGGGTTTCGCATTTGTTTGTGTTAATTTTCCCGCGACTTTTATTTATCAATTAAGCCACATGGGTGATTTTTTCCCTCGAGTTAAAATCGGTTTCTGACTCATTTCTCATACACTCCGTCGAATGAGACTATAAACAGAGGTTCCGTGTGTGTACGCACGCATAAACATCTTGCACACACGACAAATCTTCCCCACCACCAACTTTCGGAAGAGAAGGCCAGTTTGTCCGTTGATATGGTTACAACGTTACACATAGCATTCCACCCTTCTTAGAAAATGGAAGAATGAAGGCAGTAAGGCGAAATTGAGTGCACTGTATTGAAGCGATATTGACTGATGACACGGAAACGACTGAATGAAGCGCCAGCTGGCAGCCTCTCAGTCGGCACTACCCAGTAGGCAGAGCCCGTTGTTGTAAAACGAGTGTGGACTGTAAAAGCGCTTAGAGCTTGGTCTCTAGCGAGATAGCTCAATATTCCTTCTTCTTTTTCCTTCCTCGTTCGCTTTCCATTAGAAGAACAGCCCGGTGGCATCGGATGATAGTCTGCCGTCCCACCCGCAGTCTCCTCCAGGGGGGCCGTACAACTTGACTTCCACTGCTGTCGGTTTTGGCCATACTTCCTTCTGGATGCGCATTGCGTCATACAGTCTGAAGGATGTTGTGTCTGATTTCATTATCCCTCACCACAAGGGCGACCTCCACTCTGTCCAATGCAAATTTTTGTGTGCATGTGTGAGCCAGGCATGTGTCCAGTCCCTCAGGCGGAAGATCTTGACCTGTTCCGTCGTCCACCCACAAATGGTATATGTCGTCTGGTGTGTTTTGGTGCTGGGAGGTGCCACTTTATTCCTTGCGTGTGCTTTGATGATTGTCTTGATTTCATCATATGACACCAGGTTGTTGGCCTGCTCCTTCGTGCACCATCTTTTGCAAAATATCCGCTTTTTTCGTTGCCTCAGATACCACAGTGTGCTGGTACCCTTTGGCTCATCACCACTTTCTCCACTCTGCACTCAGGCAACATGGCTATATAAGTATTCATGATAATAAAGATAATAATAAGAGACGTATGCATACTCTTTCCGGGGAGTTCTCTTAGAGTACTAGATAGACAATGACGAGAGTACAAGAGAACGTCCGAAATGGTTCCTGACTGATCTTGATTATTTCAGTGGCATCAGCACGCGATGTTCACGAACACTCCAGAGAGTTCTCACGCCGGGTTCTGATTCGTGCTAAACGGTCGTTCATGGTTCTCAATGATTGGTGGTCTGGCTGTGCCGCACCATACTCTGAACATTCCATTTCATGAAATTTAAACAATAATGGAGAGGCTGTGCGTAAAGGTAAGTAGTAGACCAAGTACAGATTGAAGATGGAAAAGGGCACATCTGGGGTTTTGATGAACCGGGGTGAGGACTGTAATTGATTTGTGAATCTTCAGTCAAGATTTTCAGTCTGAGCTCTTTATCATTACCAGAATCGTACATTCTCGGTCCAGGTGTGGTGATAAACAAACTCTCATAAACGCAAGCCTCGCCCACACTACACACACACACACACACACACACACACAACCACATGCACACACACACACACACACACTCACACACACAGAAAGTAGAGGGAGATAGAGAGAATAGGGTGGGGGGGGTTGGGGGGTGGGGGGCAGACAGACAGACCCACTCTTCTCTCTCCTTCTCTCCCGCCCTCTCCCTTTCTCTTTCTTTCTCACATCGCATGCTCTCACGCGCGCACTTTACAAAAACGCACACTTCGTATACACAATCACACACAGCACACACACACATCCACACCACACACACACACACTCACTCACATCACACACACCACACACACACACACACACACACACACACACACACACACCCACACCACCGCGCAACGGTTCCACATACACACCACGCACGCAAACCACACACACACTAACACACAGCACACACACTCACACACACACAACACACACACACACACACACACACACACGCAACGCACGGCACGCACTCACGCACGCACGCCACGCACACACATCAAACTCACACACAGACACATGGTACAAACACACAACACACACACACACCCACACACACACACACAACACACACACACAAATAAACTGCCCCACGCTCAAAGCTCAATCCATTTGTGCAGAACAACGATACAGCGCACCTCAAGAGACGCACAAAAAAAAGAGAAAAGAAAAGAAAAGAAAAGAAATGAAATGAAAGAAAGAATGGACAAAAAATCAGTCAGTACCCAAATCAAACCCTGTGACCACGGCCCTTAAACTCCTCTACCGGCCCTCTACCCCCCCCCCCCCACCCCTCTCTCCCTTACTGCCCCCTCAGCCCTAGCCCCGTTTTCCCTCCCACCTGACTTCTTGCCCTTTTTTACACACTCTCACCTCTCTCTCTATCCCACCTCTCTCTCTCTCTCTCTCTCTGTCTGCTGTCTGTCTGTCTGCTGTCTAACTCACTCTCTCTCTCTCCTCTCTCTCGGCTCTCTCGCATCGTCTCTCACTCTCTCATCTCCTATCTTCCTCACCTTCACTCTCTCTCACTCTCTCTCTCTCTCTCTCTCTCTCTCTCTCCCTCACCTCATATAGGTTTACTTTCCTCTCTCTATGCCTTGCGCTGTCTCTTCGGTCTGTCTCTCTGTCTGACTCTGTCTCGTTTCCCTCACCGGCAGATAGCTTGCTCTCTCTCACCTCAGAGGAGCCTCTCTCCTCTCTTCTCCTCTCTCTCTCTTCTCTCTCTTCTCTCTCTCCAAGGAGCCTTTTCACTTTGTTGTACTTTGTATATCAAACCAGTACCTGTTACTACCTCCCTCCCCTCTTCCCTCGTCCCTTGCTGCCGCCCCCCTGCCCCACCCCCTCCCACCTCTCCCCGCCCCCTTCCTCTCCCCCCCACCTCACCATCACTTTCTCACCTCTTAGCCCTTCTTTTTTCTGGTTCCTTTCATCCAAAAAAAAGCCTTTTTTTTTTTTAATATCATAGTGTTAGATTTTCAAATCTGGTTAGTAGTCCATTGAGAGTCGGGCCAACAAGTCTGTATGTTTGATGTTTTTTATGACCGATTCCTTTGCTCATCACACTTTCCATGCAATGCCTTCTCCAGACGTCCCAATCGGATGTCCCGTCACGCTCACCCCCCCCCCTCCCCTCCCCTCCCCTCCCGCACGCCCCATCATCAGCAGCTTTGGCGTTGGCCATGGCCGGGTGCATGTGGGGGGGGGGGGGGGGGGGGGGTGGGGGGGGGGGGGGGTTACTAGGGGGACCGTCAGAACTACACCCTGAGAGAATTAATAATAATAATAATAATGAATACTTATATAGCGCCTAATTCCTCGCTAGAGGCCGAGCAACTCTAAGCGCGGTTAACAATGTCACACTCGTTTACACAACGGGCTGCTACCTGGGTAGTGCCTAATGAAGAGCTTGCCATCTGGCGCTTCAATCAGTCGTTTCCCGTGTCATCCAGTCTGATCGTTCAGATATCGATTCACATCATTTTCCTTACTCATTTCTCACGCCAGGGTCATGCTAGTGTAATGTGTCCTATCCATACCACGGCCAAACTGCCTACACTTCCGAAAGTTTGTGATGGATTTACGTGTGTGCAAGATGTATGCGTTGCGTTCAAACATGGGGGGGGAACTCGTTGTATATCTCATTCGAAAGGACTGTTTGGGAAATGGAGTCAGACAATGTTAACTCCGAGGGATAAATCCCCCTGCAAACCGGAAACGGTCCCGGTGGACGTTCACCAAGAATTACGGATCAGGCGCTCTACCAACTGAGCTATTCCGTTGGGGTAGAGCGCCTGACTCTCCGCCCTCATCACCTTCTCCCCCTCCACACCCCCCTCACCCCGCCACACACACACACACAGATCCACTCTCATCCTCATGCACAGGGTTCTACTTTGTGTTCACCTTCCTTCCTCTCCCCATTCATTGAACTTTTGATCTGACGTTCTCATTTGTGTGTTAATGTATTCCATAAATTAGTTCAGTAAGACACATCCGAAAGATGTTTTTCTCTTCTCTCTCTCTGTCTTCTCTCTCTCTCTCACTCTCTCTCTCATCGCGAGATCTCTCTCTCTCTCTCTCTCTCTTACTTTAGATAGGTTAACTCTCACGTCTCTCGGCTCAAATCCTCTCTCTCTCTCTCTCCCATCTCCTCTCCATCCCTTCTTCTCTTTCCGTACTCTCTCGCTCTCGTCTCTCTCTCTCTTACTTTAGATGAGTTTACTCTCAACTCTCATCGCGAAAAAAACCTCAAATCTCACTCTCTCCCTCTCTCTCTCTTTCATCTCCCTCTCTCTTCTCTCTCTCTCTCTCTCTCTCTCTCTTACTTTAGATAGGTTACTCCTCACTCTCTCAGCTCAAATCTCTCTCGTTCTGCTCTCTCTCTCTCTCCTCTGCATTCTCCCTCTCTCTCTCTCTCTCTCTCTCTCTCTCTCTCAGATAGGTTCTCTCTCTCTCACCTCAATAGGCTCTCCTCAGATATTTTCTCCTCCTCTCTACCTAGATGATTGATTGCCCCTTTCTCTCTCTGTCATTCTCTCCCCCTCTCTTCTCCTCCTCTCTTCTCCCCTTCTCTCACTTCTCCTCTCTCTCTGTAAATTTCATTTTATTCTAGTCCATTTTCAGTGTGTCTTCGTGGCCATTATAGAGCATGAATGAGTCTGAAGCCTATGGGTCCATTCCACCCCCCGGCCACCCCCTCCCCCGTATTGTCTTGGTTCGTTTGTTTTTTTCTTTTTTATTTGCCCTTGTTATTGTTTCTGAAAGGTCAGTGACAAGAAAAAGATTTTTTCCTCCAATTT
>JAFLJL010013450.1:27500-40000 GCA_018398815.1 Conus ventricosus | reverse complement strand
CTCTTTCAATGACGAAAGGGCCAGCTTTCCAACTGCTGGCAGAGTCCCTCTGTCTGGAATTTTCTTGTTGCTTTTTTCCCCCTTTGAGTTCTGTTGTTCAACTCAGCCCTCTGTTCCAGAGTAGAGCTACCTACCTACCCAGGGGCCAGACCTTGGTTGGCTGCTGTAGGTAACTGACACCCTACCCCCCGCCATTCCTTTTCTTATATACTAAAGTCCCCCCCCCCCCTATGTTAGTTTTGATTTAACCCCCTTTGTCACCACACACACACACACACACACACACACACACGCGCGCGCACACCGGCAGCTAACTGTGCAAGCTTTGTGTGTTGCAGAGTCAACTGGTACATTGCTTGTTTGTTTGTTGCATTATTGGAAAGATAGTTGTTGCATTGCTTGTTTGTTTATTGCGTGACTAGAGAGATAGCTATCGCATTGCTTCTTCGTTTATTGCATGACTGGAGAGATAGTTATCGCATTGCTTGTCTGTTTATTGCATTACCGGAGAGTTAGTTATCGCATTGCTTGTCTGTTTATTGCATGACTGGAGAGATAGTTATCGCATTGCTTGTCTGTCTATTGCATTATTGGAAAGATAGTTGTTGCATTGCTTCTTCGTTTATTGCATGACTGGAGAGATAGTTATCACATTGCTTGTCTGTTTATTGCATGACTGGAGAGATAGTTAGCGCATTGCTTGTCTGTTTATTGCATGACTGAAGAGATAGTTAGCGCATTGCTTGTCTGTTTATTGCATGACTGGAGAGATAGTTAGCGCATTGCTTCTTCGTTTATTGCATGACTAGAGAGATAGTTATCGCATTGCTTGTTTCTTTATTGCATGACTGGGTAGATAGTTATCGCATTGCTTCTTTGTTTATTGCATGACTGGAGAGATGTTTATTGCATTGCTTGTTTCTTTATTGCATGACTGGAGAAATAGTTATCGCATTGTTTGTTTGTTTATAACATTACTAGAGAGATAGTTAGTTATCACATTGCTTCTTCGCTTATTGCATTACTGGGGAGATAGTTGTTGCATTGCTTGTTTGTGTATTGCATCACTGGAACGTTAGTTGTCGCATTGACTGTTAGTTTGTTGATGACATTGCAGAGTTAGTTGTTGCATTGATTCTTGGTTTGTTGAGGACATTGTTGAAGATTTGATCTTTGTATGGGCTTGTGTGTGTGTGTGTGTGTGTGGTGTTGGTGTGTGTGGGGGTGTGTGTGTATGTTGTGTGTGTGTGTGTGTGTGTGTGTGTGTGTGGTGTGTGTGTGTGTGTGTGTGGTTTTAAATTTTATGTTTTCGTATTGATTTTTTGGGGGTTTTTTTTCGACACTTTGGGTTACACGATTTTTTCTCTTCCCCCAACCTTTCCCTCTCCCCCCTTGACCACCTTCCCCCCCTTGCCCTCCAGGTCTTCTTCCTTTTTCCGCGGCGCGAGCGCGCGCGCCCCACGCCGCACGAAATGCACGCACGCACGCACGAAACGCACGAAAGAAGGGCACGACACAACACACACACACACTCACCATAAACCAACACACACAACCACCCCACCACACCCCACCCACCACAAACACGCACGCACACACACGACACACACACACACCACACGCAGCACAAAAAAGAAACAAAACACCAACACCCCGGCGCGGGCGCGCGCGCGGGCGCGCACGCGGCACATTTAAAACCCCAATCGGGTTTGTGATAAAGTTTCTCTCTATCTTCTCTGTCTCTGTCTTCCCCTTCTCTCTCTCCCCTCTCTCTCTCTCTCTCTCTTCTCTTTTCTTCTCTCTCTCCTTCTCTCTCTCCCTCTTTCCAACCCCCCCGCCGGTCCCGGCGTTTTTTTTTCCCGAGCTGTTTCTTTTGGGTTTTTTTGGCGAGTGTGTTTTATATTTTTTCATTTTTCCCCCCGTTTTAAAATTTGGCCCCTTTAAAACGGTCCCTTTTGGGCTTCTTTGAATTTTTCTTGTGAACGAAGCGGATTGTTCTTATTTGAATACGTGTTTTTTAAAAGGGAAAAATTTATCATGTAAATTTTTTGCTCTTTCCTAAAGATTTCTTAAACCGGTTTTATGTGGTGTTGTGCTGTGGACGCGGGGTTTTGAGACCCCTTGATTGTTTCCCAATGGGGTTAAAGCATTTGATCCCCATGGGCCCCTAAGGGGCCCCCATCTGTCGTTCCCCTGAAAGGGCCGATCCCCTTGCCAAAGGAAAAAAACCCGGGCCCTTAAAGTTTTTAAAATGGGACAAACTGCGTACTTCACGTCTTCCACGGCCGGGGATGGCCGTCCCGTTAATGTAATTTCCCCCCCCACCCCCCCCCCCAAAAATTTGGTCAAGTCGTCCACATTAATTGACAATGCAGTATGTTTGTTAGTAGTGTACAGTCGGGAAAACCCCTAAAAAAAACCCAACGTTTTGTTTACCAACAGAAAACTTTTAGATTTCCCCAAAACCCCCGGGAAATCTCACTGGGGTTGGGCCCGTGTTGTTTAGTTTCGGTATACAAAGCCCTGTCCCTAAATCCCCGTTCAAAAATTTTAGGGGAAGACGGGGATGGGGCAATAAATTTTTCCCAAAAGTCCCGCGGGTGCTGTGAGGAATTTTCCAAATCCCTTTTTTAGCTAAGACATTTTTTAAAATTTACAAGCATGACGCTAAAAAAACCCCTTACAAAAACCCACTTTTTTTCCCAAAAAAAATATAACAAAAAAAAAGGGTGCGGCTCATGCTTAGTCCATTTTTTTAAAGTGTGGGTTATGGGCAAAGCCCTTGGTTTCAAATATTGGGTGCCATTTTTGGTAAAAACTCCAAGACTCGGGCTGGTGCCAGCCATGTTGGGTTGACCCACAGGGCGTGGGCTACATCACCGAGGCCCGATGCCAACGGTGACCGGCGGGGGAAATGCGGAACCCCAGTTTGAAGGCCCGTTTTCCCCGAGTCCTTGGGGGTTTCAGCCAGCGCCCCAGTAATTTTTCCCTGAAAACCCGGGGTTTCCCCCATCACTGTTAAATTCACAGTCCTGTGAGGTCAACACTGATGTCACGGGAAAACTCCCAGGGGACACTGACCCCACTCCCCCCAGAGATACAACTACCGTGCCCCTTTTCCCCCACTACCCAGGGGGAAAAACAGCTCCCAGTGACACTGATCACATTTACCCGGGGAAAAAAAAAACTACTAATGAAAATAAACCCCAAAACCCCGGAGAAAAAACTCCCAGTGAAAATGCCCCCCATACCCAGAAAAAAACAACTCAGTGACACTGACCCCCCACCCCCCGGGGGAAACCCAGCCCCCAAATGAAAATGACCCACTCCCCCAGAGATAAGAAAAAATACTGGTCGGGACTGACGCAAAAACCCAAGGGGGACCTTTTAACGGGACAACACAGACCCCCCCCAAACAATGCCAGTACGGGCACAGCCCGTTTTGGGAATTGCACCCGTGTTTCTCTTTCTTTCACTGTTTGGGTCTGTTTATCTTGCATCAAAAACTTGATGAGAAAATTAAAATCGATTGAAAACAAACTGAGGATTTTAAAACAGGGGGGATCCCGGGAAAGAAAATGACAGTCTGAAAGATGAGTGCAACACACTACGCAATCACCCTAAAAGCCCAAACGAAGCTGTTTTGACGGTGTGTCTGCCCGTAAAAAAGGCCCTCTTGAAATCAGCACGTGACGGGCGCACCTTCCCAGCCCAACTGAAAAAGTCATCAAAAAATTAAAACGCCCCGGGAAATTTAAAAAAAACGGGACCAAAAATCTAGCGAGGGTTTTGTACAAGCATAGTGGTTTTTACGGCTGCAAGAACAGCCCTGTCACTCCCCGTGTGACCGACTCCGTCCTGTCACCAGCAACAAATCCCCTTTGACAGACACCCAAAACGACCCCCAAACCCCTGTATAGGTTTTCCCACAGCAGTCTCTGACGCAGCTCAATCAAACTCCCCCCAAAATTCAGGATCCGTTTTCCCGAAAGGAAAAAATTTGTCAACTTCATTGGGGGGGGGATTTTTAACCTTCGTTTTTTGCCGACAGGATGGAAGGGGGGGCTCCCCTTGTCGCCAATCCCGGGGGCCAAAGGTGGACTGCCCGGTCACTGCGGGCCCTAAGAGATTGTGCAGTACGAGAGGATGTGAGGGGGTGGCATTGCAGGGGGGGGGAAAACGCCCTTTTCACAAACACAAACTCTGTAGACACGTTCAGCGGATTTTGGGGTCGTTCTGGGAAGGTAAAAAGGGATTTTATGCTAAAAAAAATTGCTGTCTCTGCTTTTAATTCCTAAAAAACCCTTTTCCTTTGAAATTTTTTAAATTTTGATAAAATAGGGAAAGGATTTTTTCCTATGTGCAAAAAACAAGTGCATTTTTTTTGTTTGAAAAAAAAAATTTGTTGATTAAAAATTTAGGATCTTTTCCCAAAGGGCTTTTTCCATCGGATGGTTTTCACCGTTTTGCCTTTGGGCTTGTCGCTCGGGTTTTACGGCAAATTCATTCATTTTCTGGAACTCGTGTAAAAGGGCCCCCCGGAATACGGGTAATGGGGCACCCCCCAGGCTGTGTCAGGAAACCCCAATTGAAAACAAACCTTTAAAAATCTCATTTCTTAAAAAATTAAAAAAAAACCCAAATTTCAAGCCCCTTTTCCCTACGGGGTTTCCGTCGGAGTGTGCCCCCTGTCCCCGCAGTCAGTGGGGAAATTGTCCTGATTCTACCCTACAAATTTCCCCCCAGAGACGTTCAATTTTGTAAAACAATATTTGGGGACAATGCTCCTGAAATTTTTCCCACCAGAAATCCGTTGTTTTCAAATAAAACCCTTTTTTCCCCCCAATGCAATGAAAAACCCATGCCGTATTTTAACAGCCCCCCATGACTTCAACCCCCGGATTTTTCCCCCCCCATGTGGCCTTTCTCCCATTTCCCCTCCTCTGCCTTTTAAAACCTTGGACACAAAAGCTTCCTTTTTTTTTCCCTTCCCCCCCTGCTTAACAGAAATTCCGGTATCCGGAATTCAGAAAAACAGCTTTTTGTTCGATTTCCCAAGGGGCCTGCCGAGCCTTGCAAACCCTTCCCCCCCCCAAATTTTTTTTCCCCCCCCCTGCCTCCAGCCCATCCCCCCCCCCCCCCCTTCCCCCTAACCCAGCCGTGTCTTTTTTCCCCTCCGGCTTGCCCGCCCTCCCTTTCCCACCTTCCCATCACGCACGACTCCTCCCCCCTTCCCCCCCCCCCCAACCCCTGTGAGTCTTGTTCCCCCCCCCCGCCCCCCCCCCCCCCCCCCCCCCCCCCCCCCCCCCCCCCCCCCCCCCCCCCCCCCCCCCCCCCCCCCCCCCCCCCCCCCCCCCCCCCCCCCCCCCCCCCCCCCCCCCCCCCCCCTTTCCCCCGGGTTTAGGGCTTATTTCTAGTGGATAAACTGAAATATTGGGGACCCGGAAGTTTGGGAAAGCGAATTTGTCTTTGGTTTGGGGAAAACTTTTGAATATTGTTTTTCTTTAAAACATATTTGGAATTGCCCTTTTGGGAAATGAATTTTCTTTCCCCTGTTTTTGGATTTTGTGTGTTCTTGGATATTGTATGATTGCTGATTTTTTTTTTTTAATTGTTTTTAGAAAAAGTTTTGCTGTTTTATTTTTTTTAATTTTTGGGTTGTTACATAAATCTTTTTTGGTTTTATTACTCAGGATTTTTCTCTAGAATTAATACAATGGCCTTTGAAATGAAAATTAATAATGATGCTGGATTACGCATTGGTCCCCAAAATTTGGGTTTATCTTTCTCCCAAATTTAGTTTAATGATGTTGTTTTTCTTCTAAAACGAACCCCCTTCTTTTCTCTGTTTGGGTCTTAGTAAAAAATCGCCTTGACTCCCGTTTCACGGAACAGCTTTACCCAAAAACTAACTTTTAACTTTTTTCCGACGCAATGCACATCCCCTCGGGTTTGAAAAAAAGGGTTTTGGGAAAATATATTTCATCAAAGCATCCCTGTACAAAAGGGGGTTTGAAACCTTGGTGAAAATTTTTGATGCTTGTGGCGGCAGGGTCAAAAACCCCCCAAACTAAGCCCCTCTTCTAGTTGGATATGTGTACAGGAACCCCGTTTGCCATTTTCCTTTGGTTTTGGACAAACTTTTTTCACTGATGGAAAATGTTATAGGCTACCCCAAAGGGTCATTCTTCTGGGGGGTTTTTAACATTGATCTTTTTAAAAACGGCAGCCTCCCTGGGATGCGCCCACCACACTTTTTGGCTTGCATCAGCTTATTTTTAACCCAACTGAATCGCAAAGCCTTTTCTTCATTGCTGGAAAATTTCTACACGAAAAACAAAGCCAGGGTATAAAATTTTAACAGTGGGGGGCCCCAAAAGCATAAGGGAACCAATGTTAATTTTGTGCACTTGGTTTTTTAAACTTCCAAAGCAACAAAATAAGGGCCACAAAACCCATTCAATATGGGCTGTTTCAAAAATTTCGTAAGGATAAATTTTTCCTCGATTTTAAGCTTCCCCCTTTTTTACGTGAAATAAAATTACACAGACCCCAAAAAAAGCGTTTTAATCCCCTGGTTTAATTTCTTTTTCTAAATTTTGATAAACATGCCCCACTTGAAAAAAAAGGGGTTAAAACACGGAGTTTCCCAGCTGGCTCCGAAACATTTTTATAGAAAGGGAAATGAGGGATCCCATTTAAAAACCGAAAAAAAAGTAAGAATTTAAAAAGCAGGGGAAAAGGTATCAGATCTAGTTGAAAATCAAAATTGGGCTTTTGGGGAAAACTGTTTAAAACGCAAACAGGGATACGAATAATTATGGCGTGCTGTTAATGAAATAACTGGGCAAGTCGAGAAAAATCGATTAAAACGCGACATGTGGTCTGCTAACAAATTTCAAAAATCATTTCCTTTGGTAACTGAAAACGTACAAAAGCTTTCCCGTGTAACATTCTTTAATCGTTTTGGGGAAAATCCAGCTTTCTTCAATCGTTTTGTCAAAAACCGGGGTTAAATATAGAAAATTCATTTATCATCCCTTGCAAAATATTAATGAAAATTGGTTCTTAATTTCAAAAATTAAAAAAAAAAAAAGCAATTTGGGGCCAAGATAAATTAAATGCTTCTATATCAGTTGCTTTCCTTTTATTGTTGATAAACCCCTTTGTTGTTTTTAATTTGTGTTTTTTTCAGAAAGTTTCCATGTGGTTTAAAAGCGCAAAAAATGATTTTTCCCCCCCCAAATTTAAGAGATCTCACTGATTTAAAAAAATTTTTGGGCCCAATTTTCTCTTTTATCTGTTGTATTTTGAAACCCCTAGAGAAGCTTTTTCACAAAAAAACCCAAAAATAAACACATGGACATCACAAACTGTTCCAACCCCCTTTTGGCAGCTTTCGTCGAAATCACTATGCCCCACGGCCTTAAACACGCCTTGGTTTCATGGCTAAACAGCATCAACGAAAAAAAAAACTTTACTGGAACTGTTTTTCCCCGATTTTAAAAAAAAACGTTTTTATCTTGTTGGGCCCCAAATATTTTAAAAAAAAAGACTGCATAGTTCAAAAAACCGGCAGTAGTCACCCTTTTTTCGTCATAATTTTTGAAAAACAGGACCCCCGGTGTTTTTTAAACGGTACTTATTCCTCGAAGGAATAGTGAGCTGTGGCGTTTCCCCAAGGGTCTGGCAATTTGGAACCCCTTTTTCTTCGTATTTTTTTAAATGACCTACCCTTTCACATATCTCCAATGTTTTCAGCTGTGATCTGTTTGTGGACGAAAGTTCTCTTCCTGTTGTGAACAAACCTTTATGTCTGTACAAATTTTTGTTTCAACAAAGTATCATGATGTCTTTGAATGGTGCAACCCAAAACCCTTTTGGGCCTTAATTCCCTACAAAAATAAATGTATGGTCCTGCATTGAGACAGAAAATCAACGACGCATCTTATGTTGAGCCTAAAAATGAGGGGAAACCTTAAACGAGCGGTGTTTCCGAAACCGGTCTTAGGGTGTTCTTTATGAAAAAACTTTAAAAAGGCATTAAATATAAATAAAGTTTGCAAAAAGTTGGGGTCGCAATTTGTTTTTAAATCAAAAAATCAGGTTTTTTATGTTGAAAAACATATCCGGAAATTAAATTTTTTTAAGCCCATTTCCCTTTACTTTAAAACCCATGGTCAATGTTGGGGTGGTGGGGGGGTGAAAATCACATAAAAAAGATTTAAACTCTTGCTAGAAAGGGGAAATTTAAACTGATTCTTCCCCACAAGTCTTATCAAAAACGGGCAAAAATTTGCAAAAAAATAAAGATGTTTCCTGGGGGAGCCCAAATGACCTATAATAAGGCAGTATAATGTTTGTCCCTGCAAAAATGGCGCCAAATTTCTTGCTGAAGTTTATCCCAAAAGGCAACAAAGCGATATGATTAAATAAAATTTCATTTTTTTTTAAAAGTGTCCCCCCCGAAAATTTTCCCAAAATTTGGGTTTTTATATTTTTGGGCCATCTGTTTTGGGGAAATCTCTTCCCCCGTCTGCCAAAAAATGTAATTTACGCGTCCTTTTAAATCAAACAGTTCTTAAAAAAATTTCTTGAACAAAAAATTAATCTTTTGTCATAGTCCAAGCCCTTTCCTTTTGCTTGCCCCTATATTAGCTAATGAAAATGTGTGTATGTGTGTGTGTGTGTGTGTGTGTGGTGTGTGTGTGTGGGGTGTTGTGTGTTTTGGGTATGGGTGGTGGAGTGGGTTTGGCATGCATGCGTGGGTTTTTGTGGGCGTGTGGGGATGCAAAGTGTTTGCGCGGCGTAGTGTCTGATTGTTTTTTGGGTTAATTTTTTAATTTGGGTTTTTTTTTTTATAATTTTTTTATTTTTATTATAATGATTGTTAATTTTATAATTTTTGCTATATTCTTCATTTTTTCTTTTCATTATATGTGCAGCTGTTTAGTTTAATGTTGAGAATAGCAAGGGCAGATTGGAAGAAAAAAGGGACTGCCTAAAAATTCTATCCCCCCCTTTTTTTTAATAAAGTTTTTTAGTCTTGGTTCTCTCCCCTCTCTCTCTCTCTCTTCTCTCCCCTCTCTTCCTCTCTCTCTCTTCTCTCTTTTCTCTCTTCTTTCCCCTCCCTTCTCTGTAGATATGTTATTTGGCTACGGGACTCCCGAATTTTTTTTAGACTTATTGTTTAAAGAAAAAAAATCCAGCTTGGTCCTGGGGGTTTTTTGTAATATTTGTTTGTTAACCTTCCCCATTTGGGAATGGAAAAATTTGCAAGACTATTTTTTGGTGATGGATTTTTGGGAACGTTTTTTTACGTGTATCCCCCCTTTAAACGGCCCAAAGGGCCCTTTTCGAATAAAATTTTTTGGGCTTGTCTTCTCTTGTCTTCTCTTCTCTCTCTCTCTCTCTCTCCCCTCTCTCTCTCTCCTTTCTCTCTTTCTCTCTCTCTTTTCTCTCTCTTTTAACCTCACTTTCCTATCTCCCAACACATTTTGATTGGGTACCCTAGGGCCCTGCAGCCCGTACCCGTGGTTGCTTCCAACCCGGTTTTTTGTTTACCTTTCCCTCCCGTTAGTTTTTTGGGTTTCTCAGAGTTTTTTTTTGTTTTTTGTTTGTTTTTTTCCTTGGGAAAAAAATGGTTTAAGGCCCCCAAAAATTTGGCCCCAGGATTAAGCTGACCTTTTCCCCCCTTGGTTTTTTTTGAATTTTTTTTTTTTTTTTTTTGCTAGTGCCATGTTTGCAGTGGAACAAAATCGGGGTGTGGTAGTGGAGCCCAAAAAAAGGGGGTGGTGGGGAAAAGGGGGGGGGGGGGGGGAGGCCGGGGGGGGGGGGGGGGGGGGTTTTTTTAAATTTTTTTCCTTTTCTTAAGTGGCGTAGCGATGAGACAGTGGGAAAAAGGGCCAATTATAACAAGCCCAAATTTAATTCTCTGATAGGCTTTTGGTGCCAGACAAGGAAAAAGGGGCCCCTTTAAAGGGAAAAGAGACAGGCTCACAGCTTTTTTTTTTTTTTAAAAAAACTTTTTGAAGTGCCGCTTCAAACGTTTGGGCCCCCGTTTTTAGATTCAGTTTTTCATTTTGGGTTTTACATTTTTTTGGCGACGACCGTTTAAAAAAGGGCAAAACAAAAAGAAACATTTGGACCATTGTTTGGTACAAGATGCCCCACACACACACACAAAACACACAAACCAAACAACACACACAACACACACACCAAAACACCACGCGCGCGCGCGCGCGCGCGCGCGAAAGCGAAAACTTTACACACACACACCACACACGATGGGAAAACCTTTCCCAAAAATTTTCGCAGCCCACAAAAGAAACCCCCACAAAAATTTGGGTTTGTCCGGGGGGAAAAAGAACAAAAATTTAAAATGATTCAATCCCCAGAATGGGAATTTCAAAACGTTCACAAAGAAGGAAAGAAAGAAAGAAAGGGGAAAGGAAAGGGAAAGGAAAAGGAAAAAAAAAGGGGAAAAAAAAAAAGAAAGGGAAAAAAGAAAAAAGAAAAGGAAGGAAAGAGAAAAAAAAAGAAAGAGAAAATTTTTTGCTGTGAAACCCTCAAAACCGCTTTCTTTCCCTTTTACCCCGCTCCCCCACCCTCTCGACGTTTCTCCTAATCCTTCGGTTTTCCAAAGGGGTGCCTTTCCCCTGTCTTTTGTCGTCTGGACTGTTGTCTGTCTGTTTGTATGTCTTTTTCCCGTAGTCTGTATGCCCCTCTGTCTCGGGCTGTCTGTCTGCCCGTCTGCCTGTCTGTTGTCTGTCTGTTGTCTGTTGTCTCCCCCTCTCTCTCTTCTCTCCTCTCTCTTTTCTTCCTCTCTCCCCTCTCTCTCTTCATTTAAATTTGTAACGGGACGCACACGACGCACCACGCACCCCCCACACACATCACAAAACAAACCCCCCACACACACACCACCCCACACCAAAACCACACACACAAAAAACACAACCTCACTCAATCGGCCCCAAATTTTGTGTCCCTTGTTGTTTTGTGTCGTTTTTGTGGTGGTGGTGACCTTGATGGCGAAGACAAAAATTTTTTCGGTGGTGTTGGGGGTAATTATTTGCACAAAAACTTTGCGGACTTTGTTTCGCACGAAGCCCTTACTTTTTTCATCAGGGAAAGGGGGCATACATGTAGGGCCAAAATAACTTTTCATATTGTGGTTGTGTTGGGGGGTGGTGGTGGTGGTTTGGGGGAGGTGGTGGGGAGGATTTGGCAGGGGTGGTGGTGGTGGTTGTGTGTGTTTTTGTGCGTTTCGTGGGGTGCGTGGGGTGCGTGGTGGTGTGTGTGTGTGTGTGTGTGCGTGCGTTTCGTGCGTGCGTGCGTGCTGCGTGGGGTGCGGGCGTGCGTTGGGGTGGGGTGTGTTTTCTCTTCTTTTTTTTCCCAATTTGGGAAAACGACTTGAAGTTTCGGCACTGTTGGGCGAATTTTATATAGTGAAAAAAATAGGTAGTTTTATTAACACTACCAAATTTAAAAAAAAAAGCCCGTAGCGGATTTTTCATCCAAACTCTCTCTCTTCTCTCTCTCTCTCTCTCTCTCTCTCTTTTCTCTCTCTTCTCCCCCTCTCTCCTCTTTCTTCTTTCCTCTCTTCCCCTCTCCCCTCTCTTCTCCTTTTTCTTTCAAATAACTGTAGAGACATTCAAAACAAATTAATTTTTTTAAAAAACAAATTTAAAACCCTTTTACAAGGGGAAGAATAAAAGCGAATTAAAATAAAACCTTTCAAACAATTTTAAAAGTAAAAAGAAAAGGGCGCAAAAACGGGGGAAGGAAAAAACCTTTTTTGGGGGAAAAAAAAAGGAAACAAACAGAAATACAAGCGTTTTTTTTAAATTTAAGGGACCCCCCAAAAAGCAGGAGGGGACTTTTCAAGACCAAATCGCCCAAAAGGTTGAAAAAGGTGAGTTCGCGGGGTTTTATTCCTTTCCACACGTAAAAGGGGGGGAGTGTGTTTTGGTTTTTTTCGTTGTAGTAGCAGTTGCAGAGGGGCAGTGTGTCGTCGTCGTCGTTTGTGTAGTAGGTTGAAGGGGTAGTTTGTAGTAGTTGTTGTAGAGTGGTGTGGGTTTTAGGGAAGTGTTTTTGTAGCGCAGCGCGTTGCAGAGCAAGCGCGGTTTTGCGTAATTTTTCGTTTGTGGGGAGTCGTTGGGGTTGTTAAAAGGTAATAGGAAAAAAGGGCGGGAATGTACAAAAAATTCCACCTTTTGTTTGGGCTGGGGAAGGGCCCTTCAGTGACGTTTTGATGAAAATAGAAAAACCGGGTTTTGGGGGGAAAAAAACCAAATTTTTATAAAGTACCGTAAAAAAGGCTCTCCAAAATTATTCTTTTTCCAAAAAAAATTTCAATAAAAAATTTTGGGTTTTTCCCAGAAATTTTCTTCTTTCCCCGGGAAACCCAAACCCGGGTTTGGTTTTTGTTGTTGTTTGGGCGGTTTTTTTTGTTGGGGGTTTTTGTTGGTGTTGTTTCTGGTAAGGGTGATGGG
>JAFLJL010013450.1:0-20000 GCA_018398815.1 Conus ventricosus | reverse complement strand
TCTCTTTCCCCCCCCCCCCCCCCCCCCCCCCCCCCCCCCCCCCCCCCCCCCCCCCCTCTGAAACACAGTCTCCATTTCACGCGCTTTTTCCAGAAAATGTTGAGAATTGGTAGCGAGCAGGAGTTGCTTGCGCTTTTCAAAGGTAGATAACTCGTACCGGGTAGACCAGTTCTATCTCGGATTATTGCCCTTCATACGAGGTGTCATTGCATGTGTGCCCCTTTTTATGTTCTTGTCGCTGCTTTAAATAACAAAGGGCGCGCGCTCTTGCATGTCAGAGAGAGAGAGAGAGAGAGAGAGAGAGAGAGAGAGAGAGTGTGTGTGTGTCTGTGTGTGTCTGTGTCTGTGTGCGAGTGCGCGCGCGCACGCGTGTGTGTGTGTGTGTGTGTGCGCGCGCGCGCGCGTGCTCGTGTGCTTACGGAAGGATACTAACACATGATAATTATATTTTTTTATCCGTGCCAGGCAGTGAAATCGCAGAATTGTCAGAACTCAGTACAAAATTTAAGTCTACAAAAATTTGATACATAACTAAATACCAAGCTCTCTCTCTCTCTCTCCTCTCTCTCTCTCTCTCTCTCTCTCTCTCTCTCTCTCTCTTCTCTCTCTCTCACACACACACACACACACACACACACACACACACACACACACACACACACACACTAACACTAACACTAACACACTCGGGCGCGCGCACCTGTGCGTACACACACGCAGACGCAGACACAGACACAGACAGACACACACAGACAGACACACACAGACACACACAGACACACACACACACACACACACACACACACACACACACACACACACACACACACACACGCATACGAACACACACACACACACACACACACACACACACACACACACACACACACACACACACACACACACACATGTATATATATATATATAAATCATTTTGGGTATTTTAACCACACTAATCTATATATATATATATATATTATATATATATATATATATATATATATATATATATATATATATATGCTTGTTTTTTGCATAGGGAAAGAATTTTCAAAATCTTAACAACATCGTTCCCAAAAGACCACAAATTGTCCAAAATATTCAACAAAAACACCGTGAAACTATCATATTCATGTATGCCCAACCTCAAAAACCTAATTGATGCATCCAACAAAACAAAAACCAACTCAGCAAAGAAGGGTGAAGAAAGGAAAGCTTGCAACTGCACTAAAAAAGAACAGTGCCCCTTAAACAACAAATGCCTCTACAACAATATTGTATATCAAGCCACTGTGACATCTGAGAATGAAAAAGAAACATATATAGGGATTACTGGAAACCATTTCAAAACCAGATATGCAAACCACAAACAGTCATTCAATAAAGTAAAATACAAAATCCAAACAGAACTGAGCAAATACATTTGGAAACTCAAAGATGCAAAAACAAACTATAATATATCCTGGAAAATCATAAAAAGAGCATCACCATACAACAAAATTTCAAAAATATGCAATTTATGTCTAACTGAAAAATGGTTAATACTATGCAAACCACACTTAGCAACCCTAAACACTAAAACAGAAATAGTAAACAACTGCAGGCACAAGTGGAAATCGTTGTTGGTGAACACACCCCAAGCAATAACCTGAAATTCCCGGGGAAAAAACAAACACAAAAGCACGTGCAATCTACCTGCACGTGAAAACAACAATAACTGGGCCCCACACGCTATAAAACACCGGCGGTGGGTGACCCAAGTATTCATCCTGACGAGAGCAAAAAACTGGTAATCGATGCCTTAGTATTAACTTTTATGTGTCTAGGTATGTATGTATGTATATATATATATATATATATATATATATATATATATATATATTATATATACCTAGACACATAAAAGTTAATACTAAGGCATCGATTACCAGTTTTTTGCCAACACTCTCAGAAGATCAGAACTGTTCAGACTAAACCGAAGGTCATCATAGCATAACGTCATCAGAATTATAGCAACCCCCCCTCTCCCACACACACACCTTTCTTTCTCTCTCTCTCTCTCTCTCTCTGTTTGTCTGTCTGTCTGTCTGTCTGTCTGTCTCTCTCTCTCTCTCTCTCTCTCTCTCTCTCTCTCTCTCTCTCTCTCTCTCAGAGAACAGGAAAACCTTCATTCTGGCTCACTTTCGCCCTCAACCAGTTTCGGGCGAAAGTGAGCCAGAATAAAGGTTTTCCTGTTCTCTGACAAGTAAGACTTCAATAACCAAAAAATAACGATTATCTACAAACAAACATACTGTGTAGGGTTATCCGTTTTTAATACTAATTTACTAAACTTTTCAGATTTTAATTTTTGTTTAATCCTATGTTTTTCCTGGTCATTTTCAATAACATCATTTTCGCGCAAACATTCTTCAAATGAGTCTCTGTCTTTCATGTGAAATAACACTACAGTCTGTTCTCTAAAGTCTTTTAAAACCGAGTTATATTTCTGACATAAAATCCACACACTTATCCGAGCATGTCTTCCGCTGAAAGCTAGTTTCGACAAAGTGTTTCTCTTTTTAACTATGTCTTTTTCTGCTGAACAGTCATCTATAATAAATAGCGTCTGCGTTCCCTCAAACAATATAAAAAAGCGTTCTAGACATTCACTCAGTTTATTGCTGGGATCAACTAAATATATTTCATCATCTGTCCATATAAACCTTCTATCATGATATGCTTTGTTCCATTTAAGTGTTGGACAGAAAATTACAATATGATTAAAATTTATAGCGATAAACTGTTTGTAATAAGTCTAGGACAAATATTGTTTTTCCACAACCAGTCTGCCCACAAATCATTGAACAATGAGGGGATTTTATCATAAAGTTTAACTGCTCCATAGTTTTATAACAGAATTTAATCTAATCCAGTTATTATTTTTATCATACTCTCCGTCAAAACTTGTTCAGTATAATAAAACCCTATGAGGCCTAAATGTGTAAGATTAATCCAATTCAGTTCTGTAAGATTGTTTCTATTTAAGTCAACATTGATTTTGTTGCTTGTTGTTATGATCTTAATATCCTCACCATTGTGAAGAACGACGACAACAACGTTAAGGCGTTTAACGTCTAAGTTTTGCCAGCTAATATTAATTCCTTTTATAAGGTCATCACTAACGCCCACAACCCCATCCTCTCCACATCTTTAAAGACAGAAATTTCAAATATCATTGTGAACGTGTCTCCTAATTTTCTGCTTGGAAAGAACTGTAATTTTGTAGAAGCTTTTTTACAACTGTTTCTTTTCTGTGGAGGATGTACTGCTTTTTCCCATACGGCGTTATTTCAATTTCTTTCCGACTATTGTCGTCCGGCATAAGACTTACATGTAAAGGGCCAGAGTTGAATGCTTTTCTGAAACTTTTTTGGCGGCTAAAATATGTAAATGGGCTTATGAATTCAAATTTTATGTCCCATTCTAAATATGGTTCTAAGTGCCATTTGAGGTCAGGTTTTCGAACTATTTTATATTCATACTGGCCAACATTATTTGCCTCTAGATTGCGCAGTTGTTCTAGTTTAGGAAACTTTTTGCTGTCGGCAACCTCTTTACGTTTATAATCACCATCTTTAGTGTACTCAAAACCATACAAAGCGCCTATCTCACCGTTCTGTTCAAAGTCCGCAACGTCTGCAAGGTCTTTTAATTCTAAAGTTATACACCTCACAGGCGCTAATGTAACTCCCGATTCTTCTGGCCCCCGCGACATTATTTTTTAGTACAGTTTATTATTTTATTTCCAAAACAAATGTGCAGGTTATCACATTTTACGACTTTTCCTGTTTCGTCTGTGATTTTTATACGAAATAATCCGACCCTCCCACAAGCTAATTTTTTAAACTGTAAATTAGGGAATTGTATAATTTCATAATCGCAATATGCAGCTTTCCCTGATGGAAGAGCTCTTAAAACAGTTGAGGGCCTTCCATCATATAAGTTTTCATCAGTGCTCAACTCGTCCAAATGAACATAGAGTAATGAATGTAATGCAAGATTGAGCGGATTTTCCCCCTTAAAAGTAGTTTTGTCTGGCGCAACAACAAATCTTTTAGTGACCTGAGTGTCAACTTCAAAGCCTAACATTTTAGCTAGCTCTTTATCAAATAAGTAATCTGCTTTTTCAGGTTTGAATGTTAATATTGTTTTTAGATTTGCATTGTTAAGTTTGAGAGTAATGCCGAAGTTACTCATTGCTTCTTTTAGTGAGCAAAACCCGTAATAACCATTAGGTATTGTTAACTGGTTAGCTTTGAGCCCTACAAATTTTGTAATCTTATTATTCCCCTTGGTTTCGCTTATATTAAACCCTTCGACTTTGTAAAAAATTTCATGAAGTGCGACCGTTCTGGTTCCGCATTCGTTATCAATAGCATGCTCTAAAAACGAAGGACGGTCTTGAGTTGTTATTGTTACAAACATTTTTTAAAACAAATTAAAAATGAGTGCATTCAAATATACTGGCGCAAAATATTCTGTTGGGCCGCACTACAATCTTAAAAAATAGCAACTGACACCCTTGACATTGCTGTGACCCAGACTGCCACTTTTCAAAAAAAGGTTAGTACTCCATTGAAGAGCTATCTTAACCCCCCTATTGAAAACGAGCACATCCAGAAAGCGTGGTTTAGTCATCCGATGCAGTTTTATCAGAACCAGTTAAACTTTGCTGTGTTTTGCGCATCAACTGGGTGTGGAGTGTCGTATGCTGATCATTTAAATCATCCTGATCCTTTGGTGAGGTCAGTGTACAGATTTCATTTCTATTAAAACCTTTAGACGTATTTTTGACTGAACTGCAAGCACCATTACCGAATGACAAATCGTTTAATCCATTCAGCAACAGAATAGACATGAAGGCTTTTGAAAGGATCTGTAACGAATTCAATATTAACATCAAGACAGACTTTAGACAAAAGTTGGATCTTAAATCATGGCCTAGGCGTCCTTTATTTTCGGGGAAACGCACAGAAAGTATAACTATGACTGGCATCCTCCTTTCAAAATTGTTCAGCCCTGGTCCCTAGAGCAAGAGCATAAAACAGCATGGACAACATTTATCTTAGACACTTCTAAGGGCCTAACTAGAGCGGGAATAGAACGAATAAACGACTCTATTCGTACTTACGTTTGGTGTTTGCTAGGTTCGCAAGCACAAACGAGATCGAGCATAACAGATCCTTCTACTGGCTTGATGCACAAAAAAATACTTAGCAAATTTAGAGGACGCCATTAATTCTACAGTTGATTTACCTTCAAGTATAAAAAGGTACCAACATGTTTTACAATACGCAAGATCGAAAGTAGACTTTGCTGTTGGAAACTGGTTTATACATGCTGCCTTCTGACCTCAGACTCCAAAATAGGTACAATAATAAACTATAATAATGAAATTCTTATAGCAGGCAATGAACAGAAGGTTGGGAAAAACGACATAAATTCTGAGCCAGTAATATTACAAACAATAAAAGAACACCCAAGATTAAGTCATCCAATCCCCGAAGTCCAAACCCCCAAAGTCATTGAAGACTCAGCAAAGCTCGCGGGCTCTGTTCGCGATGACCATGAATATGAAAAGACAGCGCTTGTTCTTGGATTAACTGGCATAGGAATACTTGGTCTTTATCTTACTAAATATTAACCCAACTATTAAGAGAACTAATGTCCATAAGTGCTCGGCCATAAAGCCAACTACTTTGCTTGCAGTAGACAAAAGCCAGCTGACAATACTCCCCAATATTCCTGGAAAAGCGTTTACGGCTTTACCAGCTAATTTTTTTAATAAGCCCGCAAGATGATCAAGCTGTTTTTTACCCATGATTTATCAGGTGGTGATGGAGGGGGATGGCGGCGGAGGTAATGAACTTTGGCCACCGCCGCCTGTAATAGCCAACACCAGTGTACTTATTGCAAATCCTAAGGCCGTTATAACGCTTGCTAATGTGACTCCTTGCTCTCTAAACAGTGTTCGGATTCGTTCTGCTAGCGTTGTGTCTTCATATAAAAATTCTTTGGATAGTTTCTCTTATTCTATTTACTTGAGTTCGTAATTGTTCGGTTAGTAGAAACACTTCTAGTCTTGCTGATCTCTCTTGTTCAAGATCTTTTAGTCTTTGGGCTATTCTTTCTTTAATATCATGCCCTAAGTTGGCGTCATCAGCCTCAACGAGTTTTTCTTTTTCTCTTTTTATATGCTCATCTATTCACCCAGTTTTGCTAAATTGTTTGTTAATTCGCCTCTAATGGTTCTTAAAGCATGATCAAGGGCCGCTATTTCTCGCATGGGTAGCGGTGAGTCGTGTATAGTCTTTAATGCTGTTTCTTCTGAAAAACTGGTTTCTGCTTCTATTGCATTTATTTATTTCATCTGCCGATTGATTTAATTCTTTAAGTTCCATGTTTTGTATTTGGTTAGCTGTTGGGAGTTCCTGCAGTGTGTTTTGAAGTTTAGAAACTGCCTCCGCCCTTAATTTTGGCCTAACAAGACCAAGGCGATTTTGATCTTTCACACTGAGTCTTTGTATAATTGTACTCTTGGCTAAAAACTTTGATGGGTCTGGTTTAGTTGTAAGCCGAACAAGTTGTCCTTGGTCGTTTTTTACAGACAAATGACCATCTTCTAATTCAAAATCATTTGGGTCTATAAATTCGGGGGGTTCTTGGCCTAAACTTTTGTAAAATGCTCCGACCGTACTTTCTGTTTAATTCACGCCGCATTGAGAGCATGAGCGATGCCGTGTCAAAGGGATCATTTCACTCATATCGTCTCCACGATCAAAAACATCATAATCTTCTTCAGCTTCAAATTCCTGCCATGTTTTAAATAATTAACTTTTTATTTTGCTTCATAAAAATGCCACAATCATATGGCTCGATTCTTGACCCGCATAGAAAACTGAAAGAGCCCCTTGGCGTGAAGGGAAATAAACGGAATATTACTGTTCCAAATAATCCATCTACTATTGATGCAGATCAAATTCTTACTGTCAGATTTCCCAGACCTAGGAGCGGATGAAATGATTGTGCAGGCTCTGCGCGTCTTACTTTCAAAATAGTACTCGCTTCAACAACAGACCCAAACAGGACAGTTGTACAAATCTGGGGGGGCAATCGTTAAGAAAATTTCTAATAAAACTTGAGGGGCAAGAAATATTTTCTTTACACAATGCAGACATATTTTAACCTATTCTGATCTATGGCTAACTGGGAATGAAAGGGCCGATCTTGCGTTTCAAGGAATTGAAAATGAAGAAGCACTAAAACTTAGAATAGGCGCCGCAATCCCCGCAGATGCTAAAAGCAGCAAAAAGTCTGTAGCTGTAAATTTTGCGTATGGAAATCGCTTTTCCATTCCCTTAGATTTTGAGTTGTTAAAAGCGCATGCGCCGTACTTTCAAGGGCATTAAACGACAGATTGTCATATGAACTAACTTTTAATGAATACAAACGCGTTATCAGATCATCAGACACCGAAGCAAAGTACAGCATTTCTAACATCTCGTTAGAGTTTGACGTTGTTAGCAACCCTAATTTAGCAAGGCTGATTGAGCAACAAAATCAGTCAAAATTAGCAATATATTACGAAAGAGTGATTCATCATACAACATATCCCAGAAGCAGGGCAGACGCTATATGGAATTTTAGTTTTTGTGTTGGGAGCAAGATCGCTTAAAGGTATTTTATTGCTGTGCGAAGATGAAGAACCGTTCAAAAGAGGAAGTGAAAAGTTTTTTAATCCAAAAATAACGAAAGTACAATGTTCGATTGAGGGTAGTCCTAACCAAATCTACGCTAGCGGGCTTAAACCTTATCAGCATTTTGATGAAATAAGAAAACTGTTTGGAGGCGGGAGGTGTAGAAATCCAACAGTTGACCTTGTGTCTAAAGATTTACATCTTCACAATGTTAGGCTTGATGATTATTTAACAACGAAATACGGTTTATGGATTGACCTAAGGTCAACAGAGGATAATCAGTTGCATGGAAGCGGGAGAACTGTGAGAGACGTAATTAACATTCAAATTGATAAAGACGAAGAAGCCGATAAACCGCTTAATGTAATTTGTTTTAATATTGATGCGCAGTCTGAATAGTAAGATAACAGATTCAAAAGATATACATTTACTAAATTATTTTTATTTATAAAAGCATGGTTCTGTTCGGTTTATCCAAATGTGCCTACAGCGCCGAAGAGAAGAGAATAGTAGATAACCCTAGCATTAAAAACCTTCAGATTAAACAAAATTACGCAAATGCAGCAGTACTAGAGCAAGACCTTTCAAAATACAGAAAACCAAACGAAGGTATTTGCTGCCTTTTATGCTGTTCATATGTTAATACTGGAACATCGACTATAAGTGTATATCAGCAGGATCGAGTGTTGGTCTCTTAGCAACGGGCCATAGGCGCACCCGACCAGCTTTTACCTCTAGGGGGTTTGTCTTTAGCTCTCGGCCTGCCTGTGTTCATTAGCTGTAAGTGCGGCTGTGGCAAAAAATTAAAAACTAAACTCCCAAAAGCACACAGCTATGGCCAACTAATAACGGCTAAAACTTAGTTCGTTTAAACTGACAATAACTAAAGCGCTTGTTGACTCAACATCAGGATGAGGGAAGAATTTATCGTATACGCAGACCGATTTGCTGACTACAAAAGACAAAAGTTTGTATCTTCAAAGAAGAAGGCGAGGACAAACTTTTTCTCAACAGCCCAGACGCCGAGCAGATAAAATAGGACATGCTTAAAAAAAGTAAACGAAAACATTAAACTCTGTCTAAAAACAGTCTCACAGTAAACAACATCGAAGGGTGTTTTTTTACTTAGTTTATGGTCCAAGCACTAAAAGACCGTTGATATTGATTCTGATTAATTAGTTTTTTTTAATTAATTACCTATTTTTGAGTTATGAAAGAAACTCAGCATGGCATAAGATTAGAAGGACCGGACGAATTTTTTGAAGGAATGATTGAGAGAGAGCGTGTATTCAAGAGCACTGATTGATATTGATCTAGAAAAGTCATTGATCAACAAACGTGACAGGCAGCGTTGTTATGCTATTTCTCAAGTTCCAAGTAAACTAAACAATAGACCGCCAGTTAAAAGTAAATGTTAGCTGTTTTAATCGACTATGTAACAATAAATGAAGAAAATCTAGGAAGTCTCGGTCTCGACCTAAACAAAGTCTATTCTTTCTCGTAAATGACTTAACACCTGTGTTGGGCAGACGAACTGCTTGCACCAGTTTGAACGCTGCCGCCTGGAAAGAAGCAAAATGGAGGCTCTGGTTGGTCAGAGGCGAAGTCCTAGAGATCAGATTAAAACAGTCTAAGTATGCGCCGATTGTCGGTAAGGCTTACATTCCACTATCCAGCATTAGTTGCAGAAAAAGCAGTTAGTTCCTAAAACATAAAGATATTCAGACAACAAATGTTTTATGTGAGTTGTGTTCTCGCAAGGCTGCATTATATCCGCAAAAAAGCAGAGGAGTGTCTAACTTATCACCTTACCTCATACATGATCTTAACTTTAGGGAGTGTCCTTTCCTGTTAGTGTAGCCATTAATCAGTTTGAAGAACAAAACAAACCAATAACTGTTAATGTATACACATGGTGAGGAAACCAAATTGGGTGCCAATTAAAGTGGGGTCTCCAGAACAGGCCAACATAGGCGAACCAGACAAAAATTCATGTTCTGGACTTACTACTGATGCTTTACCGGCGGGGCTACCGGCATGTACCTACATTGATACGAACAATGAGTGAGACTAATGCAGCATACTTCAAAAGATCATGGCCAACCAAGAATTCTGGTAGAAAATGTCTAACAAGATTGCCTTGTTCAACGCGCAGAGCGAACATAAGTAACACTGTATCGGCCCTGTTGACCTGTAATACAGAAACTAATTACGCCCCAGAGGCGTAAAGTTAGTGTTAAGAACTGGAACGATGCAAAATTCTCCATATGTTGTTGAGCAGACTTCGAATCACTTCATTGTTCCTTATGAGGACCACCCCACAGTAGACTTCCTAATACAGCCATAGTGAGTAATCACCAGATTTGTTCATATGCCTTCATTATTGTCAAGGTCGGATGGGCCATTCAGCACCAGAATTGTTATGGAGGCCAGATGCTGCAGAATATTCTTAGAACGCATTGCAGATTAGTGCGTAAGGACACTGTTCCTAATAACTATAATTTATCTGAAAATCATAATGGCGCCTGAGGACCAACAACAGTATGACTCAGCCACTCACTGTTGGAATTTGTGGTTTAGATTTAGAACTTAGTGGAAGAAGAAACAACAAATCCAACAGTAAGAGACCATGATCACATTAGCGGAAAAGTTCAGCGGAGCTGCGCACAGTTAACGCAAATCTTCAAACTAAAGTTTGAACCAAAGAATGGAAGCTGCCCCATCTTCTTTCATAACTTGCGAGGTTACGACTCTCACCTTATAATGCGAGCAGTAAACGAACGCCGTCAGGGGTGTCATGCATTGACACAGTCATCGGAAAAAGTACATGTGTTTCACTTTAAATACCATGTCTTTTATGACTCTATGCAAGACATGAAGGGATCATTAGAGTCACTAGCTATGTCCTTAAAGTCCTGCCAATAACGGAAGAATATTTTGACAACTCTCGTTAGAAAGGGCGTTTACCCTTATGAGTACATGAAACAGTTGGGAAATGTTGATGAAGGACACACTTCCTCCTAAAGGCGCGTTCTTTTTAGTCTCAGAGGAAAGACATCAGTGATTCTGATTACCAGCATGCTACGATGCGTGTGCAAATAGTTAGAGTGTAAAACGATGGGAGACTATCATGATCCTACTTGAGGGCCTGATACATGTTTGTTGGTGGACGTATTTGAAAATTATAGAAAGCCCTGCATGTGACATCATTATAGCCTAGATCCTGCGCATTACATTTCTGCGACCGGGATTGAGTTGGACGCTTTCTTAAATGTTTACTGGGTACAGAATTGATTTATTGTCAGATTTTTACCAATGATTCAGATGATTGAAATACGGTTGCGTGGAGGAATTAGTATGGCGTCGCATCATACTGTTAAGCAACAAACAATTACTTGGGATGACTATGATCCAAGTAAATGGTCTAACTATCTATATGTATTTAGATGCAAACATCTGTATGGATGGGCAATGGCGCAATCACTTCGTTACGCAACTTTAAAAAATGTACACAGGCGGTGATCCGAATAATATTCAAAAGGCATTAAGTGGTGGGCAGTTTAACGCCTGATTCAGCAGCGTGGATTTCATTCTAGAAGTTGACTTAGAATATCCTCCTGAACTCCATGACCTGCATAAGATATCCATTAGCAGCAGAAAAGAAGTCTAAAGATGGATCCAAGAAGAGCGCCGTAAACTTGTGCCTACATCTTCGAGGGCAAAAAAATTATGACTGTTCTACAGACTTCTGCAATTTTATTTAAGACATGGTTTGAAGTTTGGACAGCAGTTCATCGCTTTAATTGCTTTGATCAAGAACTGTTCATTGAAAACCATACATCATGAGAACATGATCTAGAACCAAATCACAGATGCTTCAGAAAAAGACTTTTTCAAGTTAAGAACAACAGCTGTTTTGGAAAGGACTATGGAGAATTCCGCACAGCGCCAAAGATGTCGAATTGTCACAAAGAGAACGAAAGCAATTAAGCTGACTTCAAAAATACCTAAATTATCAGGACTTTAGAAGATTTCATGATCAGCTTTTTGGCATAATGATGAAAAAAAAAGAAGTCAAATTGGGACAAACCGTTTTTATTGGGTTTACTGTTTTAGAAATTATCAAAGCTTTTGATGTAGAATTTCTTTCTGACTACTTTAAGCCTCGTATCCAGAGTCAGAGTACTTTTACACGATACAGATAGTTTTGTTATAGATATCCCTACTGAAGATATTTTAAAGACATGGAAATGGAAGTGGCTAAAGGTTATGCAGGATGGTTACGACCACGTCCGATTATCCTAAAGATTCGCCTGTACATTCAATTACTAATAAGAAGGTTTTAAGGAAAGATGAAGGATGAATTATTGGAAACCGTGATTAAGGATATGTGGTTTAAGGTAAAAAAATGTTACGTATTTCGCGGCCAGGAAGGAAAATCATTAAAGAAAGCATAAGGAGAATATCTTCGAGCGTTGTGCAGGTCAAACATAACACATTTGACAACTACAAAGAAGCATGTTTGGGCAATAAGACTTTTCATTCATGACAACGTTAAAACTGCGAATCTAATCACTTTTGTGAGATCAACACAACAGTGTAACAAAAAATTCGTTATTAGATAGAACAAACACAAACGTGATGTTTGTTAATCCGGAAGTTTTCATATGCAATCGGGCATGCGAGGACCGCATAAACAGGGGCGGTTTATATGTTTCATCAAACTTTTGTTATACAGTCATTATTGCTTCATCCAATTCATTTAAATCTTTTCTCTGATGTTTGCTTGACTCGTTCGAATTTTTTTTATTATTTCAAGATTATTCTTTTTCCCAATTTGGGGATTTGCGTTGTAGGTGAGCTGGAAATTGATTTAGCATGCATTGTTTAATCCCCGAAAATGTTTCCTTAATAGCATTACCGCATTGAAAATGATTCCGTATATTCTCAAGGTCTTTCCTTTACCACCTTAACATTCTTGTTTCGTTCTGCACTTCAGCACTTCTGAACTTCCTTTTAAACTCATATATATTTACGTAAATTAATTAAAGCGGAACTGTGTTGGTGGATTATCTGCAGTTCTTCTTTCACAAAAGATCTTTGAGGCGCTGGTTGTTTTGTTTGATGTCAGTTTCTCGTAAATAATTCAACGGGCGATTCATTTTTACAATTTTCTTTTTATTTCCTATGGATCAAAACACTCCAAAATGGGATCGGTTGGCCCTGATGTGAGTGTTCCCCTTCTGCTTCCCCCGGAGTAAATAAAGGTACCTACTTTCAAAAACCATCGGTTAATAGTTTTGCCGGATGAAGGCTCTCTCCTTCACAACTATTTATTGTTTTTCTTTGATTGCTTGTACTGGTTTTAAACCCTTTAATTCTTTCATTATTTCATTGCGCGCAAAACTGAGGGCATTTTCCTAACCATTCTGTGTTGCGAGAAAGAATTGTCATATTAGGCTCCTGTGTACTCCTTACCGGTAGGAGAAAAGTTCTTTCGGCTAACTGTTTTGTTTAAAGTTTTCGGCACTAAAGCCTGTGATCTGTGACTCCCGGAATGCCTCTTTTAATGGTAACTCTATGTTTTAACAATAATGATTCACTTGCCTTTAAATTCTTTTCCTCATCGACTTGAATCAGCGAGGAATAAGTTAAAGGACCTCGTTGTATATTAGTTGTATAGCAACAGCAACACGCAGAAGCAGTGCACTTTTTGTGTTAATGGTTCTGCATCTTTGTACTTGAAGCTAAGTCAAATGACTGTGAGTGCGTACTAATCTTTTTTCGCCTAATCCTATCAGAGGGTAAATCTAGAAGATCCATTTATGGGTGTCGTTTTGGAGTTGAATTGACAAAGTGTGGTCTCAGTATTCGTCTAGGCGCGGTAAATAAATTTGCCAAATCGCTTCTTGTTTAGATAACCATTCTTTTGCTGTTCGTTCTGACTTCAGCTGCTTGGCTTAGTTTTTAATTGCTGTTTTATTCCCTTCCCAATATCCTTTTGGCGAATAATAGATTTTGTTCATTTTTTACTCAGCAAATATTATGGCGCAACAAAATACCAACGGTCATACCAACGACAATAACCCGATTTCTTGCATCTTTTGTTTGTCTGATGGTTGATAAAAGTAAATGAATTTTGGTGGGGGCAATGTCTCGATTGGTTTGCCTGTTACAATGATAATATTGTTATATTCCTTGTTTCAACATTTTAAATGTGTAAGCTGCATGCCCCTGTTTTTTCAGTGTGTCATGTATAAATCTAACTGCTTCAGTCTCTGCCTTCATAGGCGTCTTGTGCAAGCTGCTAGTTGCTCATAGCTTTGTTATGTCTTTTTCTCTCGCCGTCACCCCCCAGTTTACTAAATTGACGAAATTACTTCGCTAAAAGCAAGCGCATCACCACAGCGCCGCTATCATTATTGCGAGTGAAGCCATTTTTTATAAATGTATTTTTTTTCTTACATATTTATATTGTCTGGAATATTCCTTGCTTGACTAGAAAATCGTTCGTGGCAAAAACGAAGCTGCATTGATAGCAATCAGCTTTGCCTGAATCCTCAAAGTCTAGGATTGCCAAGATCTGCTGGTTTAATTCATAACAGGCTTTTTACCATGCCTTCGAGTATCCTTACACTTAGTCCTCAATACAGCAGAATGGTATACAAGGTTGGTAACAGTTTTTTCGGTGCCATTTTTTTAAATAAAATAATTCTAATTAAATAAAAAACATGAACAGTGATGAATTCTACTACAGCTACAAAGGCAGCTAAAACCTTCCTGAACGTGATGAATGACCAGTTGATGACCAAGCTATTATGCCAAAAAGGAGAGGCTGTATTCTTTGGGCAAGCTGTGGAAAAACAAAAAGTTCCTCGGAACTGAACTCAGCATTGAACAGATTCAACAGATGTCGCCAAAGACATTTTAAAGTATCATAACAGGTATGAAGCGCAGCTGGGGTTCTAGAATGGTGTAAAAGTGTGGGCCAAACGGTTCTTAGTTTGTTACTCTAAATAGTCAGTCGATTTGTCCATTGATTTGACAAGTCTTACGTCTGATTTTAACGCAAGCTCCAGTTTAACAAGTCATTAGGTCTCTAGGGTGTGATTTGTATACAGATTTGAACATTGTATCGCATTTAATTATGGGATTAATTACTTTAAATCATATAAACTTTATTTCCTTCAAAATGACGAGCCGAAAAATCAGCAGAATCAGACCACTTGAATCAGGTGGAGAAAAGTAACCAAGCCAGAACATCGCAGAAAAACGCTGAATCAGGTGGAGAGACCATTAAACTCTGGGCGCATGTTGAAGAGGAAGGAAAATTAGAGAGTGGAAAACAGACAAAACAAATTAATGTTACAGAATATGACTTCATCATGAAAACATAACACGCCCAACGCAAAACAAGTTGATTCAATTGCCAGCTATAAAAAAACCCATTGTGATTCAAGGGCCCCGAAGTCTTCATGGAATATTGAACTTAAAACTGTTGCCTTTTGGCGCCCTTGCTGCTGCTGGGGGCTGTTATTACGGTTATCAAAATATATAAACCAATGGCAACAAAAACTAAAAGAAGTTTAAAAACCTGAAACGCTAAATACAGAAAAGACAACTGCAGCCAAAACCGCCACAACAAAAGATCATTTTGACCCATTTATAATGCAATAATTTTAAAAATTTTTTTTAATAAAATAGATCATGGGTATTAAAATGATAAATCAAAAATTTAAAGACAGGGACCCTATAAAAACTTTTTCCATAGACCAAATTTAACAAGGCGGTTGCTTAAGTAAGAACTTCTTTAAAGATCTATGCAGAGAACGCTGAGCAAAATCCCAACGATACGGTTTTTTAGGCGTGTGGTACATATTAGAATCTGCTTTTAAGATAAAAAAATAGATTGTATTTTTTGAAATTTAAGAAAACTTGAATAAGAACTTGGTTGTATTTAAAAGGGTGACAAAAATCAAAAATTTATCAAAATTAATAAAGAACTATTAAAATTTAAATTTAGAATTTGATAAAGAACTTTTTAAAAATTTTGGGGTGCTTTTTTAAAAACTTAGAAGTAACTTAAGTAGAACTTGTGGATAATTTGGGGATAATTAGGATAACTTAAACAACTTGGGTAAGAATTTAAAAGTAATTTGGGGTAACTTAATTTAAAAATTTTAAAAGGAACTTAGGTTGCATGCGGGGGGGTGGGTGGGGGGTGGGTGGAGTGGGGGGGAGGGGGGTAGGGGGGGGGCATGCGTGGGGTGGGGGGGGGCGTGCGTGCGTGGGGTAGGGCAAAAACCACCACACACAAACAACAAACAAAAAACAAACAAACCACACAATGACAGTCCAGGGGGGGGGGGGGGGGACGTGCGGGGGTGAGGGGGGGGTGGGGGTGTGCATGCGGGGGGTAGGACAAAACACAAAAACCCAAAAAACAAAAAACAAGAAGTGAAATACTAGGCCCATTTCTTGTTTTGTGACAAACGGTTGGTCTTTCGCAACCTCAATCAACTGGCCAAGTGATCAATGTGTTCACTTGGCCTATTTGCCGCGGGCTTTGCAGGTGCTGCCGCGCTTTGCAGGTCAAGTGATCATTATGATCACTTGGCCTATTTTAAAACCCCCGAGCTTTGAGGTGCTCCGTGCTGCGTCAGGGCAGAGACTCCCGCCTTTGCAGGTAAAGTGATCATAGTGATCACTTGCCCTGTTTGCTGTGCCCCTCTTTCTAAACCCAGGCTTGCACAGCTTTGGCGGGTTTACAGCAGTAATTGCTGTACCCAGCTTTTTGGCGGGCCAACGCCATTGAGTACATCCGCATTGTATATTTGAAGCATTTTTATAAAGATAGGCTGGGCCCCAACTATCCCTCCATACTGGTTTGATGACAAATCGCCTAACCCTTCATTTGGCCAACATTCGAAAACGCCCTTCATTTTCATAAGGGCACACTTGAAGGGAGTGAACGGTTTGAATTTTGAAAAAGAAAAAAATACCGCACTTGCCACATGAAAACTGAATCTGTATTTTAAAAATCAATCAAATCCCCAAATACAAACTGAGAACATTTTTTTTTGGGAGGAACACAAAAATTTTCAAATATAAGTTTTTTTTAGCATGCGAATCACCGTGTTTTTCCTCCGCCTTTAAAAAGAACGCCTGTTTTTTAAACAGGCTTTTTGCGCCCCCAGCCCGCCCCCCAAAATCAACGCGTGATGGTTTGTTTTGCTTTAGCCCCACTTTTAAAAATCAGCGATTTTTTAAAATAAGGAACCATCTCATCAATAGTCAAACAGTATTTAAAATGGCTCTCTTTTTTATTTCCCCCTTTTAACCAACAAAAATTTTGATAGCGTTCATTTCCAAAACATTTTTGTTCCTTTCGTTTTCTATAAAAAAAAATCTTCCCCTTTCACCATGCTTCGCCTAATTCTTTTAAAAAAATACCCTTTAAATGCAGTTAAAGTAAAACTTAGGCCTCGAAAGCACAAACTTTCTCAGTAAAGTTTAAAAAAACCAACCTGCAAAAACCCGGAAATACTTTTCCTACAACGCACACACCTTCAAGGGCCCCAAAGCCCCAATAAACTGCAATACAAACCGGGCTTGCGACGTGGCGGCCACAAAGTGGAGTGCACTCACAGTCCCCAGAAAATTCCTAACGCGCCGCCAGCCGGGGCTTTGTGAAAGAAAGGGCGCTGTCTGCGCAGCCTGCCATGCTAAATTAAGTGACAGGGTTTTTGCCCGGGCCTGTCTGTGTGGGGAAAGTTTTGTAGGAGAAATTATAAATAGTGTGCGGATTTTTTTGTCAAAATATAATTTTGTTTTTTAAAGACAAGTAATTTTGAAAAATTATATTAAAACGGGTAACCCTACACATATGTCTGTTTGTAGATAATCGTTTTTTTTGGGGGGGGGGGGGGGTCTTTTTGTCAGAGAAAGGAAAACTTTATTCTGGGGCCCTTTTTGCCCGAACGGTTTAGGGCAAAAATGACCAGAATGAAGGTTTTTTCCCGTTCTCTTCTCTCCTCCTCTTCCCTTTTCGGGACTGGTGTACATTTGGCTTTACCCGTGGAGGTTTTTTAGGTATACTCCCACCCAACAAGTTAAGGCCCCCTATTTTTTGTACCTCTTAAAATAAATGAGTAAAAAAGGCCAGGGCCCCCCATTTTGGAAAAAAATGCAGCAAACGGACTTGAAAAAATTGCCGACCAAACCGGGGATATTCCGTCTCACCCCCTCTGCCACTCAATGCCTCGCCAGCGGCGGGACATTCGTGCTAATGAGGAAATTGCACTGACCGTGGAACAAGCCCCTGCTGACCAGACCAGGCATGTGCAGCGATTCGGCAGGTTGCACGTGCAAGCACTGACAACTGTGAACACTGATCCGCACAAACTGCACCAAAATGGGTATCAGAAAGGGCATTAAAAACGACACAACCAGACATGCCTCCAAGAAGACGACTGAGTGCAGTGGACTGCAGGCGCGCTCTGGCGTGGCTAGCAGAGGGTGTGTCTTTACGAGAGGTGGGCAGACGTCTTCAGGTGTCGGCCTCAGTCATTCACAGACTCAATGAACGTTATGCGACAACAGGCAGGACGGAAGAACGGGCGCCCACTGGACGTCCTCGTTGCACCAGTCGACGGGATGACCGATTTCTCTACCTGTCAACTTTACGGGACAGAACAGTCACAACACCCATGCTGAGACGTCGCCTCATGCAAGCAGCAAATGTCAATGTCAGCGTTTCCACTGTCCGCAACCGCCTTCATGAATTTGACCTCCAGTCTCGTCGGCCAGCCATCCGCATTCCACTGACTCAGGGTCACCGACAGGCCCGCCTGGCGTGGTGCCGCCTCCATCAGCATTGGAACAGGCAGCAGTGGTCGAGGATCCTCTTTACCGATGAGTCACGTTTCACTGTCTCATTCAATGATGGCAGGAGACGAGTCTGGCGCAGACAAGGAGAACGATTCACTGCCGCCACCATTCGTGAGGTCGACCGTTATGGAGGTGGTTCGGTAATGGTGTGGGGTGGTTTTCATCTCCATGGCAGAACCCCCCTGTACGTCATCCAGGGATCTTTGACTGGTCAGCGTTATCGGGATGAGATCGTCCGCCCCATTGTGCAGCCAGCTCTCCAGGCCATGGGTCCTGGTGCGACTCTCCAGGACGACAACGCCCCTCCGCATCGAGCCCACGTGGTACGAGACTTCTTCCAGCAGCAGGGGATCCAACGCATGGAATGGCCATCGCGCTCTCCAGACCTGGCACCGATAGAGCACCTGTGGGACGTCCTGGGTAGACGAGTTGCTGACAACCACCCTCCGCCCGCTGATGTGGCCCAGCTGACCCAGTTCCTGCAGCAGGAATGGCAGGCCATCCCGCAACAGACCCTTACAACCCTGGTTCATTCCATGCGGCGTCGGTGCAGAGCATGTGTGGCTCAGAATGGCGGCCACACCCACTATTGACTGCTGCTGACTTTTCAAATGGGGGTGTCTCTTTTTTATTACTGATTGCGTACCTGTGTGTGTGGACTGTGTGCCTTTGATTATGTATGTTCATGTGTATTAAGTGTGTGCGTGCGTGCTTGCGTGCGTGTGCGTGCGTGCGTGCGTTTCTCTCTCTGTGTGTGTGTGTGTGTGTGTGTGTGTGTGGTGTGTGTGTGTGTGTGTGTGTGTGTGTGTGTTTGTCTTTCTGTTTACCTCTCTGTCTGTCTGTCTGTCCGTGTCTGTCTGTCTGCCTTTCTGTTTATCTCTCTGTCTGTCTGTCTGACTGTCTGTTTGGTTTAAACAGTATTTTATTTCAACATTGTCACAAATGTTACAAGAGTAAATGAGACAGGGCAACAAGAAATACTTATATAAAGCCCTATCTTAAGAGTGAATGTACACAATGAATTTGCGACGGACGTCTGAAAAGCAAAGCATTTTGATATTGCAATATAAAGTTTTAAACAGGAAAAACAAAAACAAAAAACGAAACCAAGTATAAATAAACAATCAAACAGAACCCGACAACAGGAGTGAGAAATAAATGATGAAGAGGTAATAGAAAAGTACATAAGTGTGACGAAAGTGGAGGTGTATTCCAAGCCATACAGAAAAGAGGGCAACCAGTTTCTATGAATGAATATCAACTCGCGGGACAGTCAGTTTATGAGTCTTGTCAATAACAGGTCAGGACACAATTCTTAATGTTAACTAGGCTCCAGTAAGAATGCAGACTAGTGACGATGAGAAAAGAGAA
>JAFLJL010013449.1:32500-46704 GCA_018398815.1 Conus ventricosus | reverse complement strand
AATTTGACCAAATCATATGCATAAAACTCTGGATTAACAAACACACTTTTTTGTGTTTGTTCTATCTAATGACTTCTTTGTTACAACGTTGTGTTAATCTCATGTAGATTAGATCGCAGTTTTACTGTCATGATGAAAATCTTATTGCCAAACAATGCTTCTTTGTAGTTGTCATGTGATATTTTGACTGCACAACACTGCGAGATATTCCTTTTGCTTTCTTAATGTTTTTCCCTCCTGGCTCGAAATACTGTACATTTTTACCTTAACCCCACATACCCTTGATCACCTTTCCAGATAATTCATCCTTCATCTTTCCTACAAACCTTCTGTTAGTATTGAATGTAAAGGCGAATCTTTAGGATAATCGGACGTGTCATACCATCCGCTCGCTCCTTTAGCTACTTCGATTTCCATGTCTTTATAATGTCTTCAGTAGGGATATCTATAACAAAACTGTCTGTATCTTGTAAAGTACTCTGGACTCAGGATACGAGGGCTTAAAGTAGTCATAAATAAACTCTAACATCAAAAGCTTTGATAATTCTAAAACAGTAAACCCAATAAATACAGGTTTGTCTAAATTTGATTTTTCTTTTGTTTCATCATTATGCCAAAAAGCTGATCATGAAATCTTCTGAAGTCCTGATAATTAGGTTTTGAAGTCAGCTTAATGCTTCGTTTCTCTTGGTGACTAATCTGACATTTTTACGCTTGTGCGGATTCTCCATAGTCTTTCCAAAACACTGTTGTTCATCACTTGAAAAAGTCTTTTTCTGAAGCATCTGTGGTTTTGGGTTCTGAGATCAGTGTTCTCATGATGTATGGTTTCATGAACTGTTCTTGTTCAAAACCCAATTATGCGATGAACACTGTCAACTTCAAACCATGTCCTAAATAAAATTGCAGAAGTCTGTAATGACAGACATAATTTTTTTTTGCCCCGAAGATTAGGCACAAGTTTAGGCGTTCTCTTGGATTCATCTTTAGGCTTTCTGCTGCTAACGGATAGTCTTATGCAGGTCATGGAAATTCATGAGGATATTCTAAGTCAACTTCTAGAATGAAACCACGCTGTTTTATCAGGCGTTAAACTGCCCAACCACTTTAATGCCTTTTGAATATTTTTCGGATCGCCGCCTGTGTACATTTTAAAGTTACGTAATGGGAAATGATTGCGCCATTGCCCATCCATACAGATTGTTTGCATCTAAATACATGAGATAGTTAGACCTTTAACTTGGATCATAGTCGTCCAAGTATTTGTTGTTGCTTTACAGTAATGATGCGACGCCATACTAATTCCTCCGCGAAATCCGTTTTCAATCATCTGAATCATTGGTAAATCTGACAATAAATCAATCTGTACTCCAGTAAACTTTAAGAAAGCATCCAACTCTCCCGGCGCGAAAGTAATGCGGGGGATCCGGGCAAAATTTTGCTTCATCGGGTTTTTTCGAAATTTTTCAAAAATATCCCCAACAAACTGTATCAGCCCTAAATAAGCCCATAAGTCTCCCATTGTTTTAACACTCTAACTTCTGCCCGCATCTTGACAGCGGTAATCAGAATCACTGAGTTTTTTTCCTCTAAGACTAGAAAAGGAAGCGCCTTTAGGGGGAAGTGTATCTTCCAAAAAAACCTTTTCCCCAAACGTTCATACCAAAGGGTAAACCCCTTTTCAAACAAGAGTTGGGTCAAAATATTCCCCTTATTGGGCGGGTTTTTAAGGGACATAGCATGACTCTAATAACCCTCATGGCGCATAGATCATAAAAAACATGTTATTTAAAAGTGAAACCATTACTTTTCCGATGACTTTTGCAATGCTACACCCGAAGGCGCTTTTTTACGCTCGCTAAAAGGGGTGAGAGTCGAAACCCGCAATTTTTATGAAAAAATGGGCATTTCCTTTCTTTGGTTAAAACTTATTGAAGATTGCTTTTACGGGCGCAGCCCCTCTGAACTTTTCCGTAATGTGACAGGGCTTTTACTTTTGGATTTTTTCTTTTTTCACTGATTCAAAACCACAAACCCAACAATGTGGGCTGGGTCAACTTTTGTTTTTTCTTCAGGCTCATTATGATTTCAAAATTTTAAAGATTTTTAGAACAGTCTTACCATTTTCTGCAGCGTTCTAAAAAAATTTTTCCCCTGCAGCATCTGGCCCTAACAATTCTGGGCTGAAGGGCGCCATCCCCCCGGACAACAATGAAGGGAAAATGAACAAACTGATGATTACTCATTAAGACTGTTTTTCGAATTTTTTGGGGGGTTTGGGCCCCTTTCATAAGAACAAGGCGATTCGAAAGTTGCGAAAAACAACATAGGACATTCCATCCTTTTTCCAGTCTTAAAACTAACTTTAGATCCGGGGGGGGGCGAAATTAGTTCGTATTACAGTCAACTTTTTAATAAAAAGTTTTTAAAGTTCGCTCGCGGCTTGCACAGAGGAATTCTTTTTTAAATTTTTTCTGCAGAATTTTTGTTTGTGCCCTTCTTTAAGCATGGCATTATTTACTCATTGTTCGAATCAATGTTAATCGGTACCCCCGCTGGGAAAGCATCAGTAGTAATCAACATGATTTTGTCGGGCCCCAATCGTTGGACTGTTCTGGCCCATTTAATTGGCAAGATTTGTTTCCTCTCCCATTGAATACTTTAACAGTTTTGGTTTGGGTTTTGTTTTTTCAAACTGATAAAATTTTGGGTCTACACAACAGAAAGACACCCCACAAAGTTAAGGTATTGATGTAAGGCGATATTAGATACCTCCTCTTTTTTTTGCGGATAAATGCACCTTGCGAAAACAGCCACATAAAGCATTTTTTTTTCTGAATTCTTTATGTTAATCCCTTTTTTCGCTACCAACCCTTTTGAGGCAGGGGAATGAAAGACTTCCAAAAAAAGGGGCATATTTAGCCTGTTTAATTGATCTCAAAAAACTTCGCCCTCTGACCAACCAAGCCTCTCATTTTGGCTTCTTCACGGCAGCGTCAAACTGTGCAAGCAGTTCGTCGCCCAACCCGGGGGGGGTTTTTTAAGTCATTAGAAAAAAAGAATATTTCTGTTTTTTTAGTCGGAGACCCAGATTTTTTCTAGATTTTCTTTTCATTTTTTTTTTACATAGTCGATTAAAAAAAAAAACAGCTAACATTACTTTAAACCGGTGGGTCTATTGTTAGTTTTTTGCCTGGAACTTGGAAATAGCATGAAAAACACTTGCCTGACTTTTTGTTGGGAAATGCCCCTTCTAGCCCAATACCCATTAGTCTCTTGAAATAAAGCTCTCTCCTCAAGCATTCCCTTCAAACAATTGTCTGGTCCTTTCATATATCTTAGCCATTTTTGATTTCTTTTCTAACTCAAAAATTTTTTTAAATTTAAATTAAAAAAAAAAAAACTTAATCAGAATCAAAAAATAACGGTCTTTTTTTGCTTGGCCATAAACTAAAGTTAAACACCCCCCTTGTTTTTTGTTTTTTGTTAAAAAAAAAAAAAAAAAAACCCGTTTTTAAAAAAAAAAAAAAAATTTAAATTTTTTTATTTTTTTTTAACTTTTCCTTTTTTATTTTTTCCCTTTTTTAAAAAAAAAAAAAAAAATTTTCCCCCAAACAATTTTTTTTTTATAAAAAAATTTAAAAAAAAAAAACCCCAAAAATTTTAAAAAACATTAAAAAGAAAAAAAAACCTTTAAAATTTTTTAAAAATATTTTTTATTTATTTTAAAAATTTTTTCCAAAAAAAATAATAAAAAAATAAAAAATTAAAAAATTTTCCCCATTTAAAAAAAAATTTTTAAAATAAAAACCCAAAAAAATAAAAAAAAAAAATAGGGGCAAAATTTTTTAATTTTTTTGGTTAATTTTTAATAAAATTTTTTATTAAAAAAATTTTTTTTAAATTAAAAAAAAAAATTTTTTAAAAAAAAAAAAAAATTTTTTTTTAATTTTTTTAACAAAAAAAATTATAAATAAAAAACAAAAAATTTAATTTATTTTTTTTAAAAAATTTAAATTTTTTTATTTTAAACCCTTTTTAAAAAAAAAAAAATTTTGATTTAAAAAAACCCCATTTTTTTAAAAAAAAAAAATTAAAAAAAAACTTTAAAAAAAAAAAAATTTAAGAAAAAAAAAAAAAAAATAAAAAATTTTAAAAATAAAAAAAAAAAAGAACAAAAAAAAAAAAAAATTTTCTTTTGTTTTTGGAATGTTCTTCACTTCGCACAGCAATAAAAAACCTTTAAGGCTTGCTGGGCACTAAAACAAAAATTCCATATGTGTCTGCCTTGCTTTTTGGGATATTTAAATGAGAATCACTCTTTCGTAATAATTCTAATTTTGCTGATATGTTCCCCAAATCAGCCTTGCTAAATTAGTTGCAAAACAAACTCAACTCTAACGAGAGCCCAGAAATGCTTATTTCTTCGGTTCTGATGACTAATAACATATTTGTGGTCTTTAAAAATTTAGTTCATATGACAATCGTCTTTTAAATGTCCTTGAAAGTAGGGGATGCGCTTTTAACAACTCAAAATCAAAGGGAAGGAAAAACGATTTCCATACCATAACTTACGGCTACAAACCTTTTGCCGTTTTTAGCACTTCAGCCCTATTCATTTTTTTAGTGCTTTTTCATTTTCGATTCCTTGAAACGCAAGATGGCCCTTTCATTCTCGGTTACCAAAATCAAATATTTAAAAATAGTCTGCTTTTGTGAAAGAAAATATTTCTGCCCCCAATTTTTTATAAAAATTTTCTTAACGATTGCCCGTCCCAATTCGGACAACGTCCTTTTGGGGGTCGTTGTTGAAGGAGTTCTTTTTTGAAAAAAGACTGCAACCGGCACAATCACTTCATCCCCCCTAGTCGGGAAATTTAACAGTAAAAATTTTGATCCCGCATCAAAGTAGTTTGGATTTTTTGGAAACGGGAATTTTCCGCTTTTTTCCCTTTCACGCCAAAGGGCTTTTTCACCCTTCTATGCGGGCAAAATCAAGCCATATTTTGTGACATTTTTAAAAACAAAATAAAAATTAATTATTAAAAATTTGGCAGGCATTGAAATCAGAGTTTATATGTTTTTGATCGGGGAGACGACATAGTGAAAAACCCTTTCACAGCATCCTCAAGCTCTCAATGGGGCGTGAATTAACAAAAGTACGGTCGGAGCATTTTACAAAATTTTAGGCTTAAAACCCCCCAATTTATAGACCCAAAGATTTTTTAATTAGAAGATGGGGATTTTTTTGTAAAAAACGACCAAGGACAACTTTTCGGCTTTCAACAAACCAACCCACAAAATTTTTTGCCAAGAGTAAATTATACAAAGACCATTAAAAATCAAAATCCCTTGCCTTGTTAGCCGAAAATTAAGGCGGGGCAGTTTCAAAAATCAAAAAACACTGCAGGGGAAACCCCCAAAACAAAAAAAAAAACAAAACATGGGAAAAAAGAATTAAAAACAATCGCAGATGAAATAATAAATGCAATAGAAGCAGAAAACCTTTTCAAAGAAACAGCATTAAAGACTATACCACTCACCGTACCCTGGGGAAAATGCACCCTTGACATGCTTTAAGAACATCAGAGGCGAATTAACAAACAATTTAGCAAAACGGGTTTAAAAAGATGGCTATAAAAAGAGAAAAAGAAAAACTCGTTGAGGGGAACGCCAACTAGGGCATGATATTAAAAAAGATACCCAAAAAAAAAAATCTTTAACAAGAAGATCAGCAAGACTAAAAGGTTTCTACACCGAGAAAATTACGAACCCAAGGAGCAGAATAAGAGAAACTACCAAAAATTTAAAAGACCAACACTAGCAAACGAAAACCGAACACTGTTTAGAGAGCAGGGGGTCACATTCAAACGTTATAACGGCCTTAGTTTTTTAATAAAACCACTGGGTTGGCTATTACACGGCGGTGGCCAAACCCCGGCCCCCCCCTCCCCCCATCGCCTCCATCGCCGCCTTAATCATGGTAAAAAAAAAACTTAATCACTTTCAGTTTTTACAAAAAATTAGCTGGTAAAGCTAAGACTCTTACCCATATAAGGGGGGGATTTTTTTAGCTGGGTTTTGTCTACTCAAGCAAAGTATTGGGTTTATGGGCCAGCACTTATGGGCATTAGTTCTCTAATATTGGGTTAATATTTAGTAAATAAAGACCAGTAATCCTTGCCAGTTAATCCAAGAACAAGCCGTCTTTTTATATTCTGGGCACGCGAACAGAGTCCGCGAGCTTTGCTGAGTCTTTAAAGACTTTTTGGGGGTTGGACTCGGGGGTTAATGACTTAATCTTGGGGGTTCTTTTATTGTTTTTTATATTACTGGGTCAGAATTTATTCGTTTTTCCCAACCTTTTGTTCATTTCCCCTAAAGAATTTTATTATTATAGTTTATTTTTGTACCTACTGATCTGATCAGAAGGCAGCATGTATAAACCATCCAAAAGCAAGTCTACTTTCGATCTTGCATTTTTAAACATTTGGGACCTTTGAAAATTGAAGGTAAATCAACTGAAATTAATGGGTCCTTAAATTTGCAAAATTTGTTTTTTTTGGCATCAAAGCCAGTAGAAAGACATTATGCTCATCTTGCCTGTCTTTGAACCAAACACCAAACGTAAATACGAATAATCATTTATTCGTTTTTATTCCTGCTTTATTAGGCCCTTTTAAAAGGGCTAAGAAAATGTTCCATGCTGTTTTTAAAAGCTCTTGCCTATGGACCCGGGGTGAACAATTTTGAAAGGGGACCAGTCATAGTTTACTTTTTGTGCGGCCCCGAAATAAGGGGGGCCTAAGCCATATTAAGATCCAACTTTTGTCTAAAGTCTGTCTTTATGTTAAATTGAATTCGTTAAGATTCCTTTCAAAAACCTTTATGCATTCTGTTGTAATTGGGTTTTAAAAGATTTTTCTTCATAATGGGGCTTGCAGTTCAGTCAAAATACGTCTAAATTAATAGAAATGAAATCTTTCCGACCTCCCAAAGGGTCAGGGGATTAGATGATCACATACACACTCCCACCCAGTTATGCACAAGACACAGCTAAGTTTAACTGGGTTTTATAAACTGCATCGGATGATAAACCACCTTTCGGATTGCCGTTTTCAAAGGGGGTTAAGTATCTGCTAAAGGGGTACCACCTTTTTTGAAAAAGGCGTCTGGTCACAAAATGTCGAGGGGGGTCATTTTTTTATTTTTTTAAAATTGAGTGCGCCCCAAAAGAATATTTTTGCATTAGTAATTTGAATGCACTCATTTTTTAAATTTTTTTTAAAAAATGTTTGAACAATAACAACTCAAGACAGTCCTTCGTTTTTTTGAACATGCTATTTATAACAAATTTCGGGCCAAAAAGTCGCGCTCCATGAAATATTTTACAAATCGAAGGGTTTAATATAACGAAACAAGGGGGAAAATAAGATTTTCAAAAGTTGGGGGGCCCAAAGCTAACCAGTTAACAAACCCCATTTATTACGGGTTTTGCTCACTAAAAAAACAATGATAAATCAGCATTACTCTCAAACGAACAATGCAAATCTAAAAACAATATTAACTTCGGACCTGAAAAAACAGATTTTAAATTTTTATAAAGAGCACTAAAATGTTAGGGTTTAAAGTTTACACTCAGTCACAAAAAAATTTTTTGTTCCCAAACAAACACTTTTAAGGGGGAAAATCCCCGATCTTTCATTTCATTCAATTACTTTATTTTTATTTGGGTAGCTGAGCACTGGAAAACTTATATGGGAAGGCCCTCAATGTTTTTTTGAGCTTTTAAAACCCCGGGGGAAAACCATATTGCATTATGAAAATTAACTTTCCCTAATTACAGTTTAAAAAAATTTTTGTGGAGGGTTGGGTCTTTTTAAAAAATAAAATTGCGACAAAGCAGGGGGAAAGTTTTGAAAGCGATAACCTACACATTGTTTTTGGAAATAAAATAATAAACGTACTAAAAATGTCGCTGGGCCAGAAAAAATCCAGTTTCATTTGGCCTGTAAGGTGTATAATTTAAATTAAAAGACCTTGCAGATGTTGCGGGCTTTGAACAGAAGTGAGATGGCCTTGTATGGTTTTTTAACACTAAAAAGGTGATTAAAAAACGCAAAGAGGTTTGGGGACAAACCCAAAAAATTTCCTAAACAGAACACTCGCAATCAAAGCAAAAAAATTTGGCCATATGAAAATAAAATAGTTTTGAAAGCCTACCCAAATGAATTAGAACCATATTTAGAAGGGAAATAAAATTTTTAATTCATAAGCCCATTTACATATTTTTTGCCGTCAAAAAAGTTTCAGAAAAAAACTTCACTCTGGGCCCCTTTTCGGGAAGTCTTTGCCGGACCAATAGTCGGAAAGAAAATTAAATAACGCCCTATGGGAAAAACATACATCCTCCACAAAAAAAACAGTTTAAAAAAAAACTTTTACAAATTACAGTTTTTTCCAACAGAAAATTTGGAACACTTCACAATGAATTGAAATTTCGTCTTTAAAAATGTGGAGAGGGGTGGGGTTGTGGGGGTTAGTGATACCTTAAAAAGGAAATTAATATTACTGGGAAAACTTAGACGTAAAAAGCCTTTAAAGTTGTTTTCGCGTTCTTCACAATGGCGAGGATATTTAAAACATAACAAAAAGTAAAAAATCAATTTTTACTTAAATAGAAACAACTTACGAATAATTGGATTAATCTTTTACATTTTGGCCTCATAGGGTTTTATTATACTGAACACGTTTTACAAGACTGAAAAAAATAAAAGTTGATTTTAAAATTTTGTTATAAAACTAGGGGGCATTTTAAAATTTATGACAAAAACCCCTCATTTTCATTAATTTGTGGACAAAATGTTGTGGAAAAAAAATATTTTTCCTCGACCTGTTACAAAAAGTTTTTCGTTATAATTTTTATCATATTGCGGTTTTTTTGTCCAAAACTTAAATGAAAAAGCAATCATAATAGAAGGGTTTTTATGGGGAATGAACATATTTTATACCCCACAATAAAACAAGGAATGTCTAGAACGCTTTTTTTTTATTGTTTGAGGGGAAAGCAAACCTATTTTTATAAAGACGTTCAGCAGAAAAAGCTAGTTTTTTAAATTTTTGGGTTAATTTTTTTTTTTTTTTTTTTTTTTTTTTTTTTTTTTTAAAAGAGACACTGAAAACGGCTTTATGAAGTTTTCTGAAAATGTGTTTTGAAAATAAAACCAAAAAAACAAAAGGATTAAACAAAAAAAATCTGAAAATTTAAATAAATTAGAAAAAACGATAAACAAATTTTGTTTGTAAAATGTATTTTTGGTATTAAGGGCTTTTGTAGAAACAAAAAAAGGTTCCCCAAAAGGGTTTGAGGGCGAAATGATTAGGATTGCAAACGTTTCCAAATAAGATACGGAGTTTTCGCCGTTGTCAGTGTCCAAAATTTCCCGCATAGTCCACACCACAGCACAGGACTGGTTTAGGTTTCACAACAGGGAAACAACCACACAGCACATACAGCACAACAGCCAGGCACGTTGTTCTCACTGCACTCACTGGCCAGCACAACACAAGACCGTGTTTACGCCCGGCTATGGCGTTCAGTGCGCGTTTCTGCATGAAATTCTGCCACGTCCAATAGAACTGACCACAGCGAAGAGAGAGAGAGAGAGAGGAGAGAGAGAGAGAGAGAGAGAGAGAGAGAGAGGAGAGAGAGAGAAGAGAAGAGAAGAGAAAGGGTGAACTAAACCAATGACAACTCAACCTGGACACCCCAGCTACAAAACTCGCAAACTCTTCATAATAAAAAAAAAACTAGACGAGCCATCTCTCCTCTCTCTCTCTCTCTCTCTCTCTCTCCTCTCTCTCTCTCCTCTCTCTCTCTCTCTCTCCTCTCTCTCTCTCTCTCCTCTCTCTCTCGTCCGATCTCCAAAGCCACTTGAGTGGCAATATCTTCACGCCTCTCACTCTGGCTCGCTGTCAAACATTGTCACACTGCGGCCTGTCCCGTGTCAGTCCCGGCATCAGTTATCTACATAGAGTCAGTGTCCAGTGGTCCATGAGTCGGCAGTGTTCAGTGATGTCTGTTCAGTCTGACTGTTATTTAGTAACTTTAACGAGACTTACCTGTAAGTTGAGGTTAAACTGGAATTATCTAGAGTCTAGTGATGGGAATGAGCAATTACGTGAGATGTGATGCGCGCGCAATTAGCCAGTATTTAGACACGAATGACCTCTAAAATAAATTCAACAGACAATACCTGGGAGGGTAAGCGAGAATCATCCAGAGCCGAGATGGGAGGGCATGTAATTGCTCATTCCCATCACTAGACTCTAGATAATTCTAGTTTAACCTTAACTTACAGGTAAGTCTCGTAAATTTACTAATATCAATCGTCTAGCGATTGGTCATTCACAATGACGTGAGATTTCAGAGTTAGAGGTCATGAGTACTGAATCAATCATACAAGCAACATAAACAAGTCGATGGATTTTCTTTGTCCATATTTAATTACACAAGAGCTGTAAAGTTTCTTATAATTTAAAAACAATTTGTAATTTGGCATGCAATCACTTTCAATCAGTCACTGGGTCAAACTGTACCATGAAACATCAGTCAGTCAATGGGTCAAAACTGGACCCTGCAGCATTTCTACTTCTTATTTACAAAACTGTCTAGAACTGATTGTCCCAGAGATTTTTGAAGCACAGGTTTGCAGTAGAACTTGGTAAAAGTGGTCTGTCTAGACCACCCAGCCGCTCTCATTATGCAGTCAATAGGCACATCTCTGCTGAGTGCTGCTGAAGTGCTAGCTGCTCTTGTGCTGTGAGCTGAAAAACGGCTGATATCAACCCCGGCTAACCTCAAAACAGTATTAATCTACCTGGATATAGTGTCTCTTGAGACTTCACTGTGGGGTTTGACAAATGAAATGAAGAGTTGTTTCCCTTTCCTCAGAGTCTTTGTCACTCTTAAATATTGTCTAAGGTGGGTAACAATCCCACAATGTTTTATTTACAAATGACTCTAGTTCTAACGGCTGCACATGTGACCCTGGTTTAGTTTGCTTCAGCACAGCACTAAACACTAAGACACACTTGTCATCTTTAAATCTGACATCATTATATTTTAATGTGTGGATTGTTTGACCCCTCTGACCAGACAGCAGGACTAACAACATAACCAGTCTAAGGTCAACTGCTTAAGAGTCATCTTTCCTACGTCTGGCCAGCCAGCTAAGTATTGTAGTACACTATCCACATCCCATGTATCATGATATTTGGGAATAGAGGGTCTTTCTTCAAACACCCCTTTCACTAGGCGACACACTAATGGGTGGCTGCCTACTGCCTAGGTGCCGGGCCTGTGCAAATAAGCTGAAACTGCACTCTGGGCTAAATTTACTGTACTGTGACTAGCCCCAGAATCACACATTTCTGCCAGAAAATTTATTACATGGACATAAGTTGGTGTTTTTAGTCCCTTGCTATCTACAAAAGTTTTCCACCTTCTTATGTAAGCGTCATACGCATTCTGGGTAGAGTTTCTCCAAGAGCTCATAGCCAAATCAGCGGTCCCACTGCTTAGACCCGAGCTGGTTAAAGAACCCCCGAGATCCTGCAAACTAGCAGGTGAAGCCTCTTCTGTTGAATCAGGCGATGGACTGCATCTGGGTGGCTGGGGAGATGCACCAGGTTTTTTCTGCAGGTCTGACGCACTGGCTCTGCAGGCAACAGTCGCAACAGTACTGGATACCACGGCTGAGTTGGCCAATCTGGGAATCTTTCCATTTGCGCGTTCAGCCTAGAAGCAAACAAATCTATGTCAGGTGCTGCATTCAGCTGTCTATGAGCAGCTTGCAGAAAATCATTGTTCAACTTCCATTCAGTGTCCAGATTTACCTTCCTGGATTCTGCATCAGCCACCACATTTTCCACTCCTGGTATGTGGGCTGCACTGACAAAGATATTATGTTCAATGCACCAAGAACAGATCTGAAACGTTAAATCATTACATGAGTCAGTGTGAGATGTACCCATGTGGTTTAAGCATGCCATGGCTGTGGTATTGTCCAGCATGAGCCTTACATGAAGCTGCCTCTGGAAAGATTTCAAGGCAAAAAATGCAGCTTTTAATTCTAAGTAATTAATATGAAATTTCCTTTCTGCTGGTGACCACACTCCTCCTGAAGAGACTTCTGCACAAACACAGCCCCAGCTATGAAGGCTTGCATCAGAATAGATCACAATGTCTGGATCTCTGCAACAGACATCACTGAAAGCATCAGAAATGTTGTCAATCCACCGTGTAAACTCCTTTTTTCCTGCTTTAGATATCTCCATCACCTGGTCAAAACGTCCTTTGCTTTTCTTCAGAGCTCTACACTTATCTTTTCCAACTGCCTGTAATGCAGGGACCCAAAGTTAACAGCGGGAAAGCTGGCCACAATTAACCCAATGACTTTTGCCAAATCTCATGGATATCTCAGCTGCCTTCAGCAGGTTCTTGCAGCTTAGAAGCATTTGCTCTTTCCTTTCTGAGGTCAAAGTGACCGTCATTGAGACTGAGTCAATGATCACTCCTAAATACTGAATCACAGTAGTTGGTTGAAAAACTGACTTTGTGGGATGTACAATAAATCCTAGCTTATGTAATATGTCCAGTGTGTCCATAACATTTTCCTGGCACTGTCTCTTTGAAATGCCTATAAGCAAGGAATCATCCAAGAAAGCTGTAGAGATATGTCCTTTCAATCTCAAGGTAGCAAAAACTGGCTTCATTATTTTTGTGAACAAACGTGGTGCCAATGCCAATCCATTTGGGAGCGCATTGTAATCGAAATTTTTCCTTTCCATTCAAATCTCAACAGCTTTCTGTGTTCCTTGCAAATGGGTACGAGTAGTAAGCATCTTTCAAATCCAATGATGCCATATAGCAGTTTTTGCTAACCAAAGCCAAGGCCGTAGCCAAAGTGTCCATCTTAAAATAGTGATACGTTATTTCTTTATTTAGACTTTTTAGGTTTAGGATCATTCTCTGTGATCAATCTTTTTCCTGCCGAGTGAAGATTGGTGACAAAACTTCTCCATGAGTGCGCTCACACTCTGTTATAACTTTTTTCCTAAGCAATTTGTCAATTTCTTCATCAATAACAGCTGTTTCTGTAGCATTCATTCTGAATGAATATGAGGATGGACATGACAAAGTAACTAAATCTTCCAGATTACAAGCAGTCTCAATTTCAGCCCCAGTCACTGATTTTAGGATGTTGGGAACTGATCTCAGCTTAACCCAATTTTCTGTAAATTTAGCCAATCTTCCTGCTTCAAACTCTTCTGCTTCAAGTGTCAGCAACTGAACAATGCTGTCTAACTGTGCATCAAAATCACTTACCTCAGTTACTGAGACTGAGAGAAGCTGTTCCTCTGGTCGCGCCGTTTGGGAAAGCTGTTGTAGCGATGCCTTTGTGTCTGTGGTTTTGGGTACTGATAAACCCCCACGTCTGGCTGGGAAATGCTTGTCCGAGACGGCCCCTAAAAAGACCCTTTCCTGTTGCCCCCATTTCCGTCATACTGGAAGCGAGTAAATTTGGAGACGTTTCCCTTTTTCCCAGCGGACAAGGCCTTGTAGCCTATCTTTTGCATTTCGTTTATATCTTTGAGGGTGGATGCAAGATTGTCGCCAAACAAATGTTCCGTAACGGCAATCGTTTCGTTTGCACAAGCGAGGATTGACCGGTGGACACATCGCTCGACGACGGAACATAGACAGCTCATGGGTGGCGTGCCCTAGCAACGCAATTGCATCTGTGCAGTTCCGTATTACTTCTGCATTTTGTCGCGAAGCCTCGTTCTGGTCTGCCACGCCAGCAATCGCGGTTCTTGCCTTGATAATGGCGCGCTGTGCGTGTGCAATCTTCAGATCCGATTTGCGTTGATCTGTTGAAAGTTTGGACCATACCTCCTTGTTTACCATTGGCACAACTAATTTTTCACAATTTTCTGGTCGATTGTGCGCCTCAAATTTGTTCTTCTGGACCTTTTCGCTCAGCTTTCGGCTAAAACGCGCATTGACTATTGTTGCCAAGCCATCACTGACCTTTGAACCTAGCATTTCTTTCCACTGAGCTCTTGTTCGATTTTATCGAACAACTGAGCGTTGTCTTTATTAGATGTGCTAGAGGTAGAAGTACTGACATTTCCCTCAA
>JAFLJL010013449.1:0-27500 GCA_018398815.1 Conus ventricosus | reverse complement strand
TACCAAATTTATACATCTTGATATAGTATAGTATATATAAATATTGTAATATATAATATCTTATTTAATTGTATAATATTTGTGTGTGGAAAAAGATGAGAGAAAGTCACGTCATAATATATGACCATATTGCCATCATAATTACTATTATTTATTACTACATTATAAAATATACATTAACATACATGGTATCGAACACCAATTATCGCTGCTATCATTTACAATTATTACGACTTCCAATATTTTCACTATCATACATCATAAATACATTATTTTATTCATTACTACTTGCTGTCAGCATCATTAGTATTACCATTACTATTCTAACTCGCATAGTCTCCTCCCCATGGCCAACGCCCATCTTGCGCCGAATTCGATAAGGAAAAGTGATTGATCATTTTTCAAAGTTGTTATCTTCCATAAAACAAGACCTAAGAGGTCAAAACGCGTCGTTTTTTTGTCTTTTTTTTTTTTCTATGTCAACCCCCCGAGTTACTTTATATTTTTTTAAACAAAAGTAAAGTACGGACTTGTCGGGCATAAAATGCACCCACACACCACAAAACACACACACAAACCCCCAAACACACACACCACACACAACAAACACCACACAAAAACACACACACACACACACACACACACACACACACACAAAAAAAAAATAATTTTTTTAAATAAAATATATAAATAAAAATAATATTTTTATAAATATATATTTTAAATAAAATATATATATAAAAATATATAAAAATAATTTTATAATAATATATATAAAAATATAAAAAAATTAAAATTGGGCAAATTCTGTCTGCGGCGGTGTGTGTCTGTACGCAAGAAAAAAACGGCTCACCGATTGTAATGAAATTTGCAGTACGCCCTGTTGTGCCCGGGAGGGTTTTTGGCTAACTTTTAAAAAAATAAAACCTTTTAAAAAACCTTTAAAAAACTGTTTAAAAACGGTTTCAAAGACATTTTTTTTCCCCCCTTTTCTCAAAAGCCGTTGTGACATTGCACACTTACAGGACACTTCTCAAAATGAGGCCCTATTTGGCAGTTAAAAAAAACCTTTTAATTTATAACATTTAAAAACCTTTAAAAACACCAAACCCTATAAAAGAAACTGTTTAGAACCCATTTCTTGAAATTTAGCAGTACTCTTTTTGGCCCCAAAGGGAGGGTTTTTTGGACAAATCCAAAAAAAAAAACCGTTAAAAACCGTTACAAAACTGTTAAAAAAGGGTTTTCAAAGATTTTTTTTCCTCTGCTTTTCATCAAATGGCCTTGTGACATTGCACGGGTACATCGAACCAAAGGGGGACATCCCCGAGTAACAAGGGTCATTGACATTTTTCTACGACAGTTTTTTTATGACCGTTAAAAACCGTTAACAACACGTACCCCCCAAACAATCAAAATACAATTTTTTCTGATGTTGGCGGCAAAGGGTCGTGGGATCCCCACCAAACTTGCATGAGTCTAGAGGGCTAGGGGATAACACGGGGGTCTGCATAGTTTTTAAGACCGTTTTTTTATCACCGTTAAAAAGCGTTTTTTTTCTAAATTAGACCTTCTTGATTTTTGGTATACATGAATTTTTAAATGCTGAAAAGATATACAACTTACACAACCTAAACACGATCAAAAATACAATCTTTTTTTGATTTTGGGGGCAAAGGGAGTCGTCGATCGCCACCAAATTTGGCAGAGTCAGAGGGACATACTGGGATAACACGGGGTCATGCGAAGTTTTTATACCGTATTTACACCGTTAAAAAGCGTTTTTTTCAAAATTTTAAACCCTTTCTTGAGAATTTGGTATACAGGTGAAGTGTTAAATCTGAATAATGATAAAAACTTCACAAACCCGGGAAATTTAAAATTGACCGTTTAAAAACCGTTATTAAAAAATTTAGACCATTCTTGATTAAATTGGGTATACAGAGCAGTTTACACCGAACAATGATATACAACTTTCACGAACCGAAACTTTAAAGAATTGACCGTTAAAAACCGTTATTAAAAAATTTTAGACCTTTTCCTGAAAAATTGGGATACAGAGCATTTTTTACACGCTGAACAATGATAAAAATTTACGGGAACAAAAATTTAAAAATTGAGCGTTAAAAACCTTTAAAGACCGTTATTTTCTAAATTTGACCTTTCTTATGAAATTTGGTATACAGGAATTTTTAAAAATGCTGAATAAGATAAAAAACTTACACAACCGAAACTTAAAATTGACCGAAAAAAACCGTTATTAAAAATTAGACCATTTCTTGATAAAATTTCGGTAAACAGATCCATTTTTAAACATGCACAATGATATACAATTTACACAAAGGGAAACTTAAAAAAATGACCGTTAAAAACCTTATTATAAATTTAGCCCGGGTCCGATGAAATTCAGTATAAGATGCAGTTTTACACGCTGAACAATGATATCAATTTTACACGAACAAAAATTTAAAAAATTGAGCGTTAAAAACCGTTAAGATCTTTTTATTTTCAAAATTTTAGAACCTTTTTTCTTGTAAATTTTGGGTATACAATGAAGTTTTAAAGCTGAATAATGATATAAAACTTAAAACGAACCGAAACTAAAATTGACCGTTAAAGCCCGTTATTATAAAAATTTTAGACCGTTCCTTTTTGATGAAGCCCCATACCCACAAAGCTGTCTACGGGGCCCCATGACTCTACATGCGGGACTCACCCAATGCACAGGCCAATGGAGGCATCCCAACGCTGTTCGGGGGACTCTGCAGATCCCCCCTGTCTTCTAAATGGCCCAGAGCAAACATTGCCCAAGCCTGTCTGAAAAAGGGCGGCATGATTGTTAAATATGAGAGCCCCACCCGTCGGAAATCCCCCGACAGCCACTTCCCAAACTTCTGCTTGACATTGGCAATGGTGCCATTGAGCATGTTTCCAATCTATATTGGCCCACCACCATGCCAATTTTAGATAGCAGGAGGATCTGATAGAAGCACTACCCCGGGTCTTCATGCTCACGTGCAGACCAGACTGGTCAGCGGAAAGAGCCTAACCCTCCCCGAACAGACTGTCAACAGGCTAAACAAAAAAAACGTAGCGACTTCCCTGGGGAGGAACTTGACAGATCTGTTGACAGAATGAGATGAGGGGGTCCTTTTTCCACAAGAAACCCCAACTCCATTGAGATTTCTGGACTTTCCCCCGCATGAACGTTTCTGAAATCGGGGTCCCCATTTTCATTCTCCACTCACTGGACCCCCCCAAAGGGATCAAAGGCACCCGATGTGTCTTCACCAACGCACAGGAACGTTTTTAGAACGAAAATATCATTGGCCCCCACAAAGGTGAACCGGGCTGCCCCAAAATTCCTCTGGAACCATGACCACGCCTAACTTTCCCTCTGATGGCTTCAGTTTCCCACGAAACCACTTTCGCTCGACAACATTTTCATCTCTGGCAGACCGACCTTCCGTGTTTTTACACATGGAAGTTAAAAGTTGAGCATCAGAAATGGAAACGCAGAAACACGACTAACTTGCGCCAAACAGGAGACCAAAATGATGCTACCCGAGGGCCCCCCAATAGACATATACATCGTGAAAAGCAATCTTTTTTCCGAGTTTCATGTTTGAGTTGGATTAACGTCCGTGCCCAAAATCAAGGATTTCAGAGGGTTGGGCCTCACATTACCCGAACCGCGGGGGCCCGGGGGGACACGGGGGTAACCACGTCTTTTGGGAAAATTCCACTTTTAAAAATTTTCCCAAACCAAGCCGGATTCGAAACCACGACCTTTTGGGTCATGAGTCCCGCCCTTATCCACTAGGTTATGGCGGCCCCTACAGAGTTGTCATTTTGGACATTTTAATCAAGGAATTGAGAAAAGCATCGGGAAGTTCACAAAGTACAGGCACCCTCTATGGACGGTGCATCGATTACGAAAAAAAAATTTGTAGGAAAAACAGATTGAGAGGGAAGAAGGGGGTGGGGCGCCGAAAAATTGGGTGAAGAGATAGGGGGAGGCTGGGGCAATTTTTCAGCAGGGAAAAACGAAACAAACCCAAGAGAATTTTATTGATTGTCTTTTAAGTGGTGAGAGAGGGGTGGGGCCCAAAAAAATTTGTACGAAAAACCCGAGCGAAGCCGGGGACACCGGCTAGAAATATTTTTAAATATTTAAAATAATATAAATAATATATTATATATATATATATATTATATAATATTACACACTCATCATTAGGTAATGGATGGATGGATAAAAGGGTAGACGGATACGGGCGGACAGACGGACAGAAATAGAGACAGAAAAGGAGACAGACAAAAGATAGTAGACAGATAAAAAAATGTGTGTGTGTGTGGGTGTGTTGGGTGTGTGTGTGTGGTGTGTGTTGTGTGTGTGTGTGTGGGGGGGGTTGTGGTGTGGGGTTGTGTTTTGGGTGTGTTGGTGTGTGTGTGTGTGTTGGGTGTGTGTGTGGTGTGTGTGTGTGTGTGTGTGTCCCGTCCATGTAATTTCCTGAATGCTCTAACGTCATGCCAATAATTACAATGAAAAAAAGATAATAATAAAATAATAAAAATAATAAAAAAAAAAATAAAAAAATTTTAATATTAAAAAAATAATTAAAAAAATAACAAAAAACAATAATAAATGATAATAATAATAATGATAATAATATGTAACACTACTACTACTACACTTCTACACACTACCTACACTACTACACTACTACTACTACTACACTACAGCACAGCCGGGCATTAAAAACAATAACTTTAATAGCACCAACTATTAATTTTCTAGAAAAAACGTCAAACACACTTAAAGTACAATAACGACTTAAATTTTGGGAAAAGCTGATTATATATTTAGATCGCCCTTTGGAGAGACTATATGGTGCAGACCGTTTTTTTCGGAGTTTCCTTCCCTGGGCCCCCAGGGGTCGGAGGGGAGAAACTGACCTCATCTTCGTGCTCTGCGCACAAGAGACAGATCACAGGGAGAAAAGGCATCGGTCTTGCCCACGACCTGAACTTCCAGACACTACGTCCTGGCATTCGGTAAGGCTTCAAGTTTCTGCGTGGAAAGAAAAGCGAAGTCGAACTGTGTGCACTCCGAACCGCGAGAATAAGAGTATAAGAAAATGGACAGATGGGGCGCTTCCCTTTGTTCCTTACCAAAGTCATCAGGGAACAGGAACGGACGGAAACCGAGTGTTGTGCTTGACAGGACAGTGTAACAGGGGACCCGGGAGTGTATATAAATACATTCTTGCCACATCTCTTCCAGGTGATATTGCTCAGGAAGATCACGTGATCGGGTGGTCTGGTAAGAGCGATGCTGCTTTTCATAACGTGGCTGACATGGGTTGATCCTTTCTAGTCCTGGTGTTTGTATGTCCCCCTTAACAACAGCAATATGGTGATGATGAGGATGATGATGATGATGATGATGAGATGATGATGATATGATGATGATGATGATGATGATGATATTACTACTGATGGCTTGTTATTATCATAATTGTTTGTTATTGTAATTGTTGTTGTTATTACTATATTATTTTTTATTATTATTATTTTTATTTTTATTATTTTTAAATTAAATTTATTGTAATTGTTATTACTTTCATTATTTTTTCATATTATTACACCATTAATGTTATTTCTATCATTATTATCATTAAAATTTGGGTTTATTATGATCATTATTACTAGTACTAGTATTGTTACTGTTGTTATTATTATTTGCATTATTATCGTTGTTATTTTTTTTCTTTATTATCATCATTTTGATTATTGATATTATTGTTGTTATTATTATGATCATCATCGTTGTTATCATTATATTATTATTAATTTTTTATTTTTTTTTTTTATTAATTATTATTATTATTATTATTATTATTATTATTATTATTAATTATTATCATCATTATTACTATTGTTATTATTATTATCATCATCATCATCATAATCATTATAAATTATCATTATTATTATTATTATTATCATTTTTAATTATTATTATTATTATTATTATTATTATTATTATTATTATTATTATTATCATCATCATCATCATTACTATTATTGTTGGTATAATTTTTACTGTTATCGTAGCTACTAGAGTCATTATTATTTTTACTATTATAAGTGTTATTGTTTGTTATTAATTATTGTTTCTTTATTATTATTATTACTGTGATGGTGTGATGATGATAAAATGATGATGATGATGATGATGATGAATGATGATGATGATGATGAGATGATGATGATCTTCGTCATCTTTGTCATTATTATTTTTATTATTATTATTATTATTATTATATTATTATTATATTATTATTATTTTTGTTATTATTGTTATTATTATTATTATTATTATTATTATTATTATTATTATTATTACTATTATCGTCATCATCATCATTTGCAGTAGTAGTCATAGTTGTAGTAGTCGTTGTAGAGTAATAGCGTTGTTGTTAATTTTATTATTGCTGCCTCATCTTTGGTGACGCTTTGTTTGCCTTACCCCAAAGCCGTTCACCCCATCTCTCTTTCACAGCCACACTCCGTCTTGTCCCATCCTAGCCGGGGCACGGGAACATTACACAGAGCCATCAAAGTCAGGTCTTCAAGTGAAAACCCACCACAGAAGACGCTGCACTGCTACTGATCACTGCAGCAGTGTTCAATGGTTCCTTTTCTGATCCAGCTCACAGAGAACGTCATCTACTAAGCCCCTACTGACGGCAATAATTGCTTGGGCTCAGAGCCAGCGGGAGTGACCGTCCCTTTCCGTGCGGCGCCACCATGTCTTCGTGACAGCTGTCTTCATTAACCCCTTGATGCAGGACACCATGTCTATCTGACAACTGTTCATTAACCCCTTGATGCAGACCACCATGTCTATCTGACAACTGTCTTCATTAACCCCTTGATACAGACCACCATGTCTAAACTGACAACTGTCTTCATTAACCCCTTGATAACAGACCACCATGTCTATCTGACAAATGTCTTCAGTAACCCTTGATGCATGCCACCACGTCTATCTAACTGTCTTCAGTAACCCCTTGATGCAGGCCACCACGTCTATCTGTCTTCAGAAACCCCTTGATGCAGGCCACCACGTCTATCTAACTGTCTTCAGTAACCCCTTGATGCAGGCCACCGCGTCTATCTGACAACTGTCTTCAGTAACCCCTTGATGCAGGCCACCGCGTCTATCTGACAACTATCTTCAGTAACCCCTTGATGCAGGCCACCATGTCTATCTGACAACTGTCTTCAGTAACCCCTTGATGCAGGCCACCACGTCTATCTAACTGTCTTCATAACCCCTTGATGCAGGCCACCGCGTCTATCTGACAACTGTTCATTAACCCCTTGATGCAGGCCACCATGTCTATCTGACAACTGTCTTCAGTAACCCCTTGATGCAGGCCACCATGTCTATCTGACAACTGTCTTCAGTAACCCCTTGATACAGGCCACCATATCTATCTAACTGTCTTCATTAACCCCTTGATACAGGCCACCATGTCTATCTAACTGTCTTCATTAACCCCTTGATACAGGCCACCATGTCTATCTGTCTTCATTAACCCCTTGAGTACAGGCCACCATGTCTATCTAACTGTCTTCATTAACCCCTTGATACAGGCCACCATGTCTATCTGTCTTCAGTAACCCCTTGATGCAGGCCACCATGTCTATCTGACAACTGTCTTCAGTAACCCCTTGATGCAGGCCACCATGTCTATCTGACAACTGTCTTCAGTAACCCCTTGATGCAGCCACCATGTCTATCTGACAACTGTCTTCATTAACCCCTTGATGCAGGCCACCATGTCTATCTGACAACTGTCTTCATTAACCCCTTGATACAGGCCACCATGTCTATCTGACAACTGTCTTCATTAACCCCTTGATACAGGCCACCATGTCTAACAACTGTCTTCATTAACCCCTTGTTACAGGCCACCATGTCTATCTGACAACTGTCTTCATTAACCCCTTGATACAGGCTACCATGTCTATCTCACAACTGTTTTCATTAACCCCTTGACAAGGTCACCCTCGACACAAACTCACCATGTACATGCGTGGAGAGGAAACTGAAAATGAATGAGGTCACCATGAGAGTACAACATGCAATGACCACAGGAGTAGAGCCTTTTCGAAGAGGAAGAGATAACGCAGGTGATGCTATGCAGATCCATACTGTTTGAGACTGTATCACGGAGCTTCCGTTCATAATATCTATTCAGGCGTCAACCAGGCCCGAGAGATAAGACAACCTGTGGTGCTGGTCACGACATTTGAGCAACACCCTCAAGACTCATTCCTTTAGTGAAAAGAATTCGACAGTGAGCTTACTGTATTTCCAATGGAGCCCAGAGCAAACTTAACACCGCCTAGGAGACCAAGCAAACTTTTTTTTGTTGAAAGAGCTCATGTATTTCATTTCAAATGTAACAAAGATTACATAAAACGAACTCCCCCCCCCCCCCCCCCCCCCCAAAAAAAAAAAAAAAAAAAAATCTGCATATCATTTAAATTAGATCTCTAATACCAACTATTCAGATAATTATACAGTAACGAACATCTAGTTTACTTAGTTGTTGTTGTTTTTTTTCTCAATCTAAAATTTATATTTTTTAAAATGTGCACACATAACGGATAATGTACACAAACATAATGCAAGGTTATACAACGTATTACTGAAATCATTATCTGGACTCCATCGAAGTATGGCATTCGAAGAAATTAAATTGTGTAGACACAGTTTAATTTACTATTATTTTCTCAAGGCTCCAAGGTCAAGGATGACTTTAAAAAGTAAAAGAAGAGTATACAGTACTTATTTTGAACATACATTTATGCATTCACACATCTATATCTATATCTATCTATCTATCTATCTATCTATCTATCTATCTATCTATCTATCTCTCTCTCTATATATATATATGAGAGAGAGAGACAGACAGAGAGAGAGACAGAGAGAGAGAGGAGAGAATAGTACTGAGGATCAGCGTTATTTTAAAATAGTGCTCAACCACAGTGGGAGCGACATTTGTATTAAAAACAAGTTAAAACCAAGCTTAAAACACCTATAAGCCTGTTTCGCGCTGTGCGGTCGTCAGGGTGTGATGGGCTTGTGCTGCCAGTGCTATATATATATATATTATATATATATATATATATATATATATAATATATATATATATATATATATATATATATATATATATATATATATATATATATATATATAAGAGAACTATAAAATACCAATCCTAACTCACTTCGCCCTCAAACCAGTTTTCGGGCGAAGTGACCCTAGGATTGGTATTTTATAGTTCTCTGACAAGTAAGACTTTAATAACCAAAAAAATAACGATTTTTTACAAACAAACATACTGTGTAGGATTGTCTGTTTTCAATACTAATTTACTAAACTTTTCAGATTTTAGTTTTTGTTTAATCCTGCGCTTTTCCTGATCATTTTCAATGACATCATTTTCACGCATACATTCATCAAATGCGTCTCTGTCTTTCATGTGAAATAAAACTACAGTCTTTAACTGTTCTCTAAAGTCTTTTAAAACGGAGTTATATTTTTGACATAAAATCCACACACTTATCCCAGCATGTCTTCCACTGAAAGCCAGTTTTGACAAAGTGTTTCTCTTTTTAACTATGTCTCTTTCTGCCGAACAGTCATCTATAATAAATAGTGTCTGCGTTCCCTCAAACAATTTATAAAAGTGTTCTAAACACTCACTCAGCTTATTGCTGGGATTAATTAAATATATGTCATCATCCGCCCATATAAACCTTCTATCATGATATGCTTTGTTCCATTTAAGTGTTGGACAGAAAATTACTATATGATCAAAATTATAACGATAAACTGTTTGTAATAGGTCGAGGACAAATATTGTTTTTCCACAGCCAGTTTGCCCACAAATCATTGAACAATGAGGGGATTTTATCATAAAGTTTAACATCGGCATTGACACCAAAGTTGTCTGCTCCATAGTTTTATAACAGAATTTAATCTAATCCAGTTTATTATTTTTATCATACTCTCCGTCAAAACTTGTTCAGTTATATAAAACCCTATGAGACCTAAATGTGTAAGATTAATCCAATTCAGTTCTGTAAGATTGTTTCTATTTAAGTCAACATTGATTTTGTTGCTTGTTGTTATGATCTTAATATCCTCACCATTGTGAAGAACGACGATGGTAACTTTAAGGCGTTTAACGTCTAAGTTTTGCCAGCTAATATTAATTCCTTTTATAAGGACGTCACTAACGCCCACAACCCCATCCCTCTCCACATCTTTAAAGACAGAAATTTCAAATATTATTGTGAACGTGTCTCCTAATTTTCTGCTTGGAAAGAACTGCAATTTTGTAGAAGCTTTCTTTAAAACCGTTTCTCTTCTGTGGAGGATGTACTGTTTTTTCCCATACGGCGTTATTTCAATCTCTTTCCGACTATTGTCCTCTGGCATAAGACTTACATGTAAAGGGCCAGAGTTGAATGCTTTTCTGAAACTTTTTTGACGGCTAAAAAATGTAAATGGGCTTATGAATTCAAATTTTATTTCCCATTCTAAATATGGTTCTAAGTGCCATTTGCTGTCAGGTTTTCGAACTATTTTATATTCATACTGGCCAGCATTATTTGCTTCTACATTGCGTAGTTGTTCTAGTTTAGGAAACTTTTTGTTGTCGCTAACCTCTTTGCGTTTACAATCACCATCTTTAGTGTACTCAAAACCATACAAAGCGCCTATCTCGCTGTTCTGTTCAAAGTCCGCAACGTCTGCAAGGTCTTTTAATTCTAAGGTTATACACCTTACAGGCGCTAATGTAACTCCCGGTTCTTCTGGTCCACGCGACATTATTTTTTAGAACAGCTAATTATTTTACTTCCAAAACAATGTGCAGATTATCACATTTCACGACTTTCCCTGTTTTGTCTGTGATCTTTATATTAAATGATCTTACCCTCCCACAAAACTAATCTTTTAAACTGTAAATTAGGGAATTGTATAATTTCATAATCGCAATAATGCAGCTTTCCCTGATGGAAGAGCTCTTAAAACAGTTGAGGGCCCTTCCATCATATAAGTTTTCATCAGTGCTCAGCTCATCCAAATGAACATAGAGTAATGAATGTAATGTAAGATCGAGCGGATTTTTCCCCTCATAAGTAGTTTTGTTTGGCGTAACTCTAAATCTATAATTGTCAGCTGCAAAGCCTAACATTTTAGCTAGCTCTTTATCAAAATAGTAACCTACTTCTTCTTCAGGTTTGAATGTTAACATTGTTTCAGATTCGCATTGTTAAGTTTGAGAGTAATGTCAAAGTTACTCATTGCTTCTTTTAGTGAGCAAAACCCGTAATAACCATCAGGTATTGTTAACTGGCTAACTTTGTCCCTGTTTTGTCAACTTTTAGAATCTATTATTATTCTTGGATTCACTTATATTAAACCATACAACTTTGTAAAGTATTTCATGAAGTGCGACCATTCTGCTTCCGCAATTGTTATCAATAGCATGTTCTAAAAAACGAAGGAACGGTCTTGAGTTGTTATTGTTACAAACTTTTTTAAACGAAATAAAAATGAGTGCATTCAAATATATTGATGCAAATATTCTGTTGGGCCGCACTGCAATCTTAAAAATATAACAACTGATACTCATTGTCATTTCTGTGACCCAGACTGACACCTTTCAAGTAAAGGTGAGTACGCCATTAAAACAGATATCTTAACCCCCCTATTAAAAAAGACTACATCGCAAAAGTGTGGTTCAGTCATCCGATGCAGTTTTACCAGAACCAGTTAAAACTTTGCTGTGTTTTGTGCATCAACTGGTGTGGAGTGTCGTATGCTGATCATTTAAATCATCCTGATCCTTTGGTGAGGTCAGTGTACAGATTCATTTTATTACACCTTCAGACGTATTTGACTGAACTGCAAGCACCATTGCCAAATGACAAACCGTTTAATCCTTTCAGCAACAGAATAGACATGAAGGCTTTGAAAGGATCTGTAACGAATTTAATATTAATGTTAAGGAAGGCTTTAGACAAAAAGTTGGATCTTAATCATGGCTTAGGCACCCCTTATTTTTGGGGCGTGCACAGAAAGTATAAACTATGACTGGAATCCTCCTTACACATCTTTCTCTTCAGGCACAGGCGTTCACCTCGGGTCCATAGAGCAAGAGCATAAATCAGCGTGGACAACATTTATCTTAGACACTTCTAAGGGCCTAACTAAAGCAGGAATAGAACGAATAAACGACTCTGTTCGTACTTACGTTTTGGTGTTTGCTAGGTTCGCAAGCACAAACGAGATCGAGCATAACAGATCCTTCTACTGGTTTTGATGCGCAAAAACAATACTTAGCAAATTTAGAGGACGCCATTAATTCTACAGTTGATTTACCTTCAAGTATTAAACGGTACCAAAATGTTTTACAATACGCAAGATCGAAAGTAGACTTTGCTGTTGGCACTGGTTTATACATGCTGCCTTCTGACCTCAGACTCCAGATAGGAACAATAATAAACTACAACAATGAAATCCTTGTGGCAGGCAATGAACAGAAAGTCGGAAAAAACGAATAAATTCTGGAGCCAGTAATATTGCAAGCAGTAAACAAACAAGATGACCCCCCCAAGAATAAGTCATCCAATCCCCATGGCCCAAAGCCTGAAGACCGTTGAAAGAAGTCAAAAAAAATAATGACCATGAATATGAAAAGACGCACTAGTTGTTGGATTAACTGGCCTAGGATTACTTGGTCTTTATCTTACTAAATAGTAACCCAACTATTAAGAGAACTAATGCCCATAAGTGCTCGGCCATAAAGCCAACTACTTTGCTTTCATAGACAAAAGCCAGCTAACAATACCCCCTAATAACCCGGCAAAGCGTCCATGGCTTTACTGGCTAATTTTTTTAATAAACTCGCAAGATGATCAAGTTGTTTTTTACCCATGATTTATCAGGCGGCGATGTAGGCGATGGTGGTGGAGGCACTGGACTTTGACCGCCGCCGCCCGTAATAGCCAACACCAGCGTACTTATTGCAAATCCTAAGGCTGTTATAACGCTTGCTAATGTGACTCCCTGCTCTCTAAACAGCGTTCGTATTCGTTCTGCTAGCGTTGTGTTTTCATATAAATTTGTTTGGATAGTTTCTCTTACTTCGCTTACTTGAGTTTGTAATTTTTCTCGGTTAGTATTCAACACTTCTAGTCTAGCTAATCTTTCTGTATTAAGTTCATCTAGTCTTTGTTCTATTCTTTCTTTAATCTCAGGCCCTAAGTTGGCGTCGTCAGCATCAGCAAGTTTTTCTTTTTCTTTTTCTATATGCTCCTTTAGTTCAGTCAGTTTTGCTAAAATTGTTTAATAATTCCCATTGATGGTTCTTAAAGCACGATCAAGGGCTAATAATTCTCTCTTAGGTATCTGTGGTTCGTCTATAGTTTTTAATGCTGTTTTTTCTTCTTCAGTGGTTTCTGCTTCTATTGCATTTATTATTTTGACTGCTGTTTGACTTAAAACTTCAGGTTCCATGTTTGCATTTGGTTATTTGTTGGGAGTTCTTGTTGTATGTTTTGAAAAAGCAAACGTCCTCCGTATCTGATTTGGTTTAGTAAAGCCAAGGCGATTTCGCTCGCTCGCACTGAGCCTTTGTCTAATTGTATTCATGCCTACAAACTTTGATGGGTCTCGTTTAGTTGTAAGCTGAACACGTTCTCCTTTGTCGTTTTTCACATACAAATGGTTATCTTTTAGTTCAAAATCATCAGGGTATATAGTTTCGGGAGGTTCTAGTCCTAAACTTTGAATAATGATCTGGCCTTACTTTCTGTTAATTCACGCCTTTGCCGCCCTTCTACTAATTCATCATGCAATGAGAGCCCCGAGCGATGTTGTATCAAAGGAGTCATTTCACTCATGTCTGTCTCCAGGATCTAAAACATCATAATCTTCATCTTCAATGCCTGCCATGTTTTTAAATAATTAACTTTTTATTTTGTTTTATAAAAAAAATGTCACAAGCATATGGCTCGATTCTTGACCGCATAGAAGACTGAAAGAGCCCTTTGGCGTGAAGGGAAATAAACGGAATATTACTGTTCCAAATAATCCATCTACTATTGATGCAGATCAAATTCTTACTGTCAAATTTCCAGACCTAGGAGCAGATGAAGTGATTGTGCCAGGCTCTGCGCAACTTACTTTTAAAAATAGAACTCGAATCAGAAACAGACCCAAACAGGACAGTTGTCCAGAATCTAGGACGGGCAATCGTTAAGAAAATTTCTATAAAACTTGAGGGGCAAGAAATATTTTCTTTACACAATGCAGACATATTTTTTAAACTATTCTGATCTATGGCTAACCGAGAATGAAAGGGCTGATCTTGCGTTTCAAGGAATAGATAATGAAGAAGCACTAAAACATAGAATAGGCGCCGCAGATGCTAATAAAAAGCCGGCAAAAAGTATGTGGCTGTAAATTTTGCGTATGAATCGCTTTTCCATTCCCTTTAGATTTTGAGTTTTGTTAAAAGCGCATGCGCCATACTTTCAAGGAGCATTAAAAGACAGATTGTCATATGAACTAACTTTAATGAATACAAACGTGTTATCAGATCAACAGACACCGAAGCAAAGTACAGCATTTCTGACATCCTCGTTAGAGTTTGACGTTGTTAGCAACCCTAATTTAGCAAGGCTGATTGAGCAACAATATCAGTTTAAAATTAGCAATATATTACGAAAGAGTGATTCATCATACAACATATCCTAGAAGCAAGGCAGACACTATATGGAATTTTTAGTTTTAGTGTCGCAGCAAGATCGCTTAAAGGTATTTTATTGCTGTGTGAAGATGAAGAACCATTCGAAAGAGGAAGTGAAAAGTTTATTAATCCTAAAATAAACGAAAGTACAATGTTCGATTGAGGGTAGTCCTAACCAAATCTACGCTAGCGGGCTTAACCTTATCAGCATTTTGATGAAATAAGAAAACTGTTTGGAGGCGGGAGGTGTAGAAGTCCAACAGTAGACCTTGTGTCTAAAGATCTACACCTTCACAATGTTAGACCACGATTGATTATTTAACAACGAAATACGGCTTATGGATTGACCTAAGGTCGACAGAGGACAATCAGTTGCATGGAAGTGGGAACGGTTAGAGACGTAATAAACATTCAAATTGATAAAGAAAAAAAGATGCGATAAAACCATTTAATGTACATTTGTTTTTAATATATGATGCGCAGCTGAATGTTCAAAATAACAGATTAGAAAATATCCAATACTAAATTATTTTTTTATTTTTAAAAAAAGCATGTCTGTTCACATTATCCAAAAGAAGAGATAGCAGGCGATTCTGCTGCTATAGAAAACCCTGACATAAAAACCTTTAGATTAACCAACATTACACAAATGCAACAAAAACTAGAGCAAGACCTTTCAAAATACAGCAAAACCAAACGACAGGTATTCTGCTGCCTTTAATGCTGTTACATATGTTAATACTGGAACATCAACTATAAGTGCTCTATCAGCAGGAACGAGTGTAGGGCTCTTAGCAACAGGCGTAGGTGCGCCCGCAGCTTTACCTCGGGGCTGTTTGTCTTTAGCTCTTGGCCTGTTTTTCATTACTGTAGGTGCGCTAGCAAAAAATTAAAAACTAAACCCAAAAGCACACACTAGGGTTCAATAATAACAGCTAAACTTAGTTCGTTCAAACTGACAAAAATAAAGTACTAGTTGACTCAAACCACGGAGAAGAATTTAAAATCGTTTACGGGCCCCGATTTTGATGACACAAAAGACAAAATTTGATCTTAAAAAAAAGGAAAGGGGCAACTTTTCTAAACACCAAACCCAAACCGACAGATAAAAAAGGAATTTTTAAAAAAAAATAAACAACATTAAACTCTTTTCTAAACAGCTCACAAAAACAACATCAAAAGGCTTTTAAAACTTTTTTATGATCCAAGCACAAAAAGACCGTTGATTTTTGATTCGGATTAAATTTTTTTTTTTTTTATTTAAATAAATATTTTGATTTAAAAAAGAAACTCAGCAGGATAAATATATAAGGTCCAACGAATTGTTTGAAGCAATGCGTAAGGAAGAAATTTTTAAGAGCACTGTTCACGGTAAAAATTAAAACAAAACCCGAAGTGTGGCAGTCGTCGCCACTCCAACGGACAAAAAGTCCCAAACTCAAACTTTCTAGGCGTCAGAAAGAGGGGCCCACGGGTGGGGTCCGGCCCCAATTTTGCTAGGGAGGGGCTCCACAGAGCTTCTGCCCCCGCCAAAAACACTAAGCGGCTTTGACCGCGCCTCGGCTGCCCAACGATCTCAGTGCCTGGGCCACCTTTTCCGCCAAATTTGGGAAACCCAAATCATTTTAGCGGACTTTGCAGGTTAAAGCAGGAAAAGGGGGAGGGGGAAGTATGTTGGTGGGGGGGGAAATCAGCTAATCAATTTAAAAACCAATTGACCACCACAAGAGTAAAGGGGTGACGGGACTGTCATGATTGAACACCAAGGAAATTAGGGGGATAACCGGGGTCAGGGCGGGAAAAAATGACCAATTACGGCCCTTTGGGCAAAGGGGTTGAGCAAAAGGAATGTGTGAGGAGAGAAAAGGGGGAAAAAAGGAGAAAGACGAACAACGAAGAGAGAGAGGGAGGGTTCGGGAGAGTAGGCTCCGCCTACAGGAAGGCAGGGATGAGAACGAACAAGACAGGAGATTAGGGTTTTAGGGGTATCTCTGCACAGGAAAAGCGAGAGATGAAGAAGGGAAACGTGGGAAGAACAACAGAGAGAGAGAGGGGGAAAAGAGGTTCTGAGGGGGGCTCGCAGGAGAGAAGGGCAAGAGAGAGAAGATGAGGGAAGGGGAAAGAGAACCAAATTGAGAGATTAGCATGAATAGTTGCGAGGAGGGCTGAGGAGAGATGTGGGGAAGAGAGAAGTTGCAATTTAAGAAAAAAAAAGAAAAAAAAAAAAAAAGAAAAGAAAACAACCATTCCCCCTTTTATAAGGCAACTAAAGAAAAGAGAGAAGAGGGAAGCGTTAAGCAGGAAGAAAAAAGGGAACAGATCGATGTTGAAGTCCTGTTCACCTAACCGGGGGTTTGACCCCCAACCTGGCAGCGTCACTTCGCCAAAGAACCACAGAAAACCCAAAGCCAACAGTCTCACCTACCCGGCCCTCAGACCCAAAACCAGTGCCGGCAGTTGTGTCTGTTGTGAAAGTGACAGGAAAAGAAAAAGAAAAGAAAAAAAAGACATGATTTGTGAATAGTTAAATCACCGGGCCAGGTAAAGTAAAATTATTTTACCCGGGTTATTAAATGTTTTAGACAAAATTTGTGAAGTTTAAAAAAAGAAGTTTTTTTTTTTTTTCATTCCCTATGCATTTAAGTTTCGTTCTATAACATGTTATAAAATTATAGACCTTACTATGGTTTTAGTGACGAAAAAGCATGATTAAAGAAGAGATCGTAAGCAAGCTGGATGGTTTGGGGTGTGCGCATCCTTCCTCACTGACACAACCCCCAGTTACAATTTTTTTTTGGGGACCGCCAGGGTAATCTGGGCCCCTTTTTAAATTGTTTTTAACTTCTCAGAGAGGAAGCGGGTGGAATCAAGTATTGTAATCCTAAGACAAGGGGTTGTCTTACAGTAATGTTCCCAAATAGTTAAATACTAGGCTGGCTTGCTTCCAAGATAGTTTTAATACCTAGGCTTGGCATTTCAGCCCCAGTACACATTTCGCACAGAATTTTCCTATAATTCGCTCTCGATAGTTGGGTCAGGCGCTGGGGCGACTTATAAAAAACTAATACGTTGTCCCAAGCTAATATCAACATTCATAAGGATTTGTGCATGACGTCACTCGTGTCGGTAACCACCAGTTTGGCTGTCCGTAAGTAATAAAATCTTGTTCAAAAAAAAAAAAAAAAAAAAAACAGAGAGATATAATGGCGGAAGAAAAGACAACACTACAATTGACACAAATAGAGTTGAGTGGTACGAAGAAGGATTTCGCTGAATTGAAAGAGGCTAGTTAGAAGGAACAGATTTTGTCAGGTGCGGCCCTGCGTTAACCATACATTTGAAAGAGAGACGCCAGAGAAGAGCAGGAGAGTTGTTAAGTTCGCAGAGGTGTATAAGAGGGCACGATTGGGCCCTAAGGTGCAGAGAAACAGGTGCTAGGCACAGGTGAGAAGAGTGCAAGGAGACTAGGGGAGATTTCTGCAAAGTCTGCAAACCCAGTGGTGGGGCAGTTGAAGGAAGGGCAAAAGGGACATTAGTGTTTCATATTGTCACAAGAAGGACATGTGCGAGGATTGTCGCATGAGGTCCAGAGGGCAGCAGCCTTGCCAAGAAGGGGATAAGGTCGACAAGGGAAAACGACCTGCAGTGGAACCAAAGGGATTCCCGTCTGAAGAGGGTGGAGTGCAGCTTATGGCTAGCACTGGACAGCAGTCAGTGTCAGGGATGGAGGGCACAGCTGAAGTGGTCGTTTACCAAGTGAAGAAGGGTGGATTGGCCAGACAGAGGGTGAAAGTGTTACCGAGACCCAGTTTGTTCATGCGGGTAGTACGAACAACGCTGGTCGCTACAGGGATATGACAGGCAAATCCAGACCTGTAACTCTTTCGATGCACTGTGAGGGAGTTTCCAGTTGCCTAAGAAGAAGTACTACCCCTTACATTCCTCAGGCGATTGTCTGCGCTGGTGTGGACAAACCCCTTCATGATTTGAACATTGAAATATTCCAGGGCAGGGTTCCAGGGTCCTGAGTTGTTGTTGCTACAGGGCAGCAGTTCAGACACGGAGGCAAGAAGGAGGAAACAGGTTGTTAAACCGTTAGTTGTTTCCCGGAGAAGACCGGGCATAGATTGTCCCGCCTGATGATTTATGCAGGCAGGAACAAGACCCTTCGCTCGTGAAGTCTATGGGGAGTTGGCAAGAGGTGGAGAGAAACAGGAGGTTAGAGGAGGTGAACAGAATTTCTTGTGAAAGGCGGGCTGTTTGTACCGCGTGTTCACCAAGGGAAAGACAGTAAGGTGACCACTCATTAGAGGTACCAGCCTGTTATCGTACACTGTCATGTCAGTGGGTCCCAGTCCGCTCATGGCGAGTATCTCGGCACCGTAAACCCTGACCGATCTTTGATGATTTCCATTGGCCAGGGCAATGGCAACATAAAGCGTCTTCTGCAGGTCATGTGTTTGTCAAAAAGTCACTCACAAGAGGGTGAAGAGGAAGGCGCCTCTTTAAACATCCCCCCCTTTAATTGACACACCATTCAGGAGAGTGACCGTCGATCTGGATTGGGCCCAAATCCTCGCCCTGTTCCAAAGTGGGCACAGGTATGAGACTGAAGGTTGCAAAGAAAGTTTGCAGAAGGCTAGGGCGTCAGAAGAATCAATTGACGGAAGGTTGAGGAAGCAATCCCTCGAAGGCGGGAGATCAAGTCTGGTACTGCATTCCCTACGGGTCACAAACAACTGCTGATGCATTGGAAAGGACCATTCACCATCACTGAGAAAGGTCGGTCCGGGATACCGAATTGATGTGAATGGAAAACCAAAACTTTCATGCAAATTTCCTCCGCAAATAGATTCAGCGTGAGACTCAGCACATAGGCGCAGCAGCAAACTATGATGAGGTAAAGAGACCCAGAGAAAAGGGGAGATTTTGTTGCATAAGTTTCCAGAAGAGACATACAGGGATGGTCACTGTATGAAGGGCTAGAACAGTTTGAGTTCCTAGGTTTTTTGTTGTCGGAGTGACACAAAGCATCCGGAAAGGGAAAGGTGGAAGAAGATGATGAATTTCAGAGAGACCAAAGACCAAAACAAAGTCAGGAAGTGTTTAGCTGCGTGTGGCCGTGCAGAAAGTTCACACATACTTGTATGGGAGAAGAGTTTTCGTGATAGAGACCGATCACCAACCACTTCAAATTCCTGCAAGAGGCACAGCTGAAAAACAGCAGGGTTCGCGCAGGGCAATGGCATTGCAGCCTACAGAGAACCGAGTGCAGTACATTCCCGGACGATCAGAATGTCGGATGCTGACTATTTAAGCCGAGTATCTAGCAAGCGCAACTCATAAGGACTCATCATATCCTGGGTGCGTTTTGATAATATGTGTTGATGACAGTCATGTTGATTGGATATGGTTCATTCCCAGTTGCTATGTTTTCATATTTTTTTTGTGTGAGACTTGTTAGTTATTTTCTTTGTGAGATTTGTTCATGTAAATGTAGTTATGCCTTGGAGCATACAATCGCTTGTGTAGTGAGCATTATTTGCAATAATGAGGATGAAGATTCCTCAGTGAAGTGTCATGATCGGAATCATATTAATTGTGTCTTTTCCATAGAATGTGGAAGAGAAATGTTGCAAATCCGCAGGTAGGGAATTGGCATAATTGCGCACAGAGGTCGTTATAAAATAGTTTAAGGATAACCAAGAGCGCACGTCAATGATAACAACCATTGAGTGTATTCATCCTAATGATATATTTTTATAACTTATAAACCGTTGTTTGTAAAGTATTTTTATTTAAACTTTGCGCTGTAGCTGTGTTAGCAAATTTTCGTTGTTGGTCTTTTTGTACCGTTGTTTTTGAGAACAAATGCGGTGCATATCTTTTGCAAGGGGGAATTGGCACGGTCTCCCCCCAAAAATCAACACAACCGAAGTGTGGTCAGTTCGTCGCCCTCCAACTGGACATAAGTCCAAACTCAAACATTAGTCGTCAGCCAAGCCGGCCCACAGGACGGGTCCGGCCATTAAAGCATAGTGAGAGCTCCACAGAGACTTTCTGTCCCGCCAGACGACTAAGCGGCTTTGACCGACGCCTCGATGTCTGCCCAGACGATCTCAGTGCCTGGGCCAGCCTATCCGGGGCCATTTGTGGAACCAACGCATTGTTAGTCCGGAGACGTCGCAGGTTAAAGCAGGAAAGAGAGGGAGAAGGTAGGTGTGGTGGGGTGAAATCTAGCTAATCAATTAAATGACCAATTGACCACCACAGAGAGTAAGGCGTGTAGACGACTGTCATGATTTGAACATCCAATGGAATTAAGGGGGATAACATCGGGGGTCCAGGGCGTAAAAATACTGCCCATGGGTACTGGCCCTTGGACACGGGTTAGAGCATAAAGGAATGTGTGAGGGAGAGAAAGGGAGAAGGAAGGAGGAAATACGAACATACTGAGAGAGAGAGAGGGAGGGAGTTCGGGAGCGTAGCTCTCGCCAACAGGAAGCAGGAATGAAGAACGAACAGAGACAGAGAGATGAGGAGATTTATTAGGTGTAGTCTCTGCACGAGGTAAAAGGCCAAGAGATGAAGAGAGGGGAGAACGAGGGAAGAACGAACGAGAGCAGAGAGGGAGAGAGAGTTCTGATGGGAGCTCTGCAGAAGAAGGCAGAGAGAGAGAGAGATGAGGGATGAGAAAGAAACCAAGTTGAGAGATTACATGAGATAGTCTGCAGAGGAAGGACAGAGGAGAGATGTTGAGAGAGAGAGGAGAGTTGCTACTTTATGAAGAAGAAAGAAGAAAAGGAAAAAAGAAAAGAAAGCAACCTGTCCATTTGATAAGAGCAACTAGAAGAAGAGAAGAGAGAGAGTGCAATGCGTAATGCAGGAAAAAGAAAGGAGAACAGATCGATTTGATAGTCACTGTTCAAAATATATCAACCCCTACCCGGCGGGTTCGACTCATACCTGGCAGCGACACTTCGCAAGCAGAACCACAGACCAACGCCAACAGACCTCAACCTGACCATGCGCCATCAGACCAACACCAGTGGCCCGGCAGTTTGTGTCGTGGTTGTGAAAGAGACAGTGAAAAGAAAAAGAAAAGAAAAGGAAAAGACAGTGATTTCGTAATAGTTAAGATCACCTGGCCAGGTAAAGTAGAAAACTATTTTCTACCCGGGTTAGTTAATGATGTTTTAGACAAATGATTTTTGTGAAAGTTCAGAAAGAGAGAATGTTTTATTTTGTTCATTCCATATGTATTGATGTTTCGTTTCTATGAACATGTGTCAGTAAGTTATAGACTTACTCAGGTTAGATGTGACGAATGCATGATATATGAATGGAGAACGTAACAAGCTGGTGGAGAGTTGTTTATTGGGCTGTGCGCTAGTCCTTCCTCCACAACATCACCCGAGGTTTGACACACTGAATGATATTGATTTAGAAGTCATTGATCCAGCAAACGTATGGCAAGTGTTGCTCATGCTATTTTCTCAAGTTCCAAGTAAAATAACAATAGACCTCGCCAGTTAAAGTAATGTTCGCCTGTTTTTAAATCGACTATATACCAATAAATGAAGAAAATCTAGAATCTGGGTCTCAACTAACAGCAGACTAATTTCATTCTACATAATGGACTTAACACACCGGTTGGGCAACGAACTGCTTACACAGTTGATGTGGACTGCTGAAGAAGCTAAAATGAGAGGCTCTGGATGGTCAGAGGGCGATGTCTTAGAGATTCAGATAAAACAGGCTAAGTATGCACCGATATAAGCAAGGCTTCATTCTGCTACCCTCGAGAGTATGTTTGCAAAGAGAGCAGTTTTAAACATAAAATTTCAGAACGACAATGTTACATGTGGAGTGTTCTCGCCAAAGGCTGCATTACGCCCGCAAAAACCAGAAGAGTAATCTAACTATCAGCCTTACATCAATTATACGATCATAACTTTAGTGGAATATCCTTTCCTGATAGCGTAATCAAATTGATTCCAAGTTTGAAGAACAACACAAACCAATATCTGTTAATATCTACACATGGGATGAGAAACAAATCTACGAGCAGCCATTAAAAGTGTCCAAAAACAGTCCATCGATTGCGAACCAATACAAAAATCATTTGACTTACTACTGATGTTTTCCACCACAGGCTAACCACAATTACACATTGATACGAACAATGATAAACCTAATGCAGCATACTTTCAAAAGAGGGCACAAACAAAAATTCCTGCAGAAAATGTTTTAAACAAGAATTCCCATCTGTTAAAGCCCGAGTGAACATAAAAACAACGTATTGGTCCAGTTGACTGAATACAGAATAATTTACGCCACCCAGAAGGCGTAAAGTTATTTTAAAGGAACTGGAAACGTGCAAAATTCTCCATATGTGTTTACGGCAACTCGAGTCGCTATTTTCCATATGAAAGGCCAGCTCCAGACAAAAACTTCTAAAAAACAGTTATAATGAGTAATCACAGATATGTTCATCTTTGCCTTCATTGTGCAGGTCGATGCGCCCAGTCAGCACCAGAATTGTTAAGGAACTGATGCTGCAGAATACTTCTTAGAACGCAATTGCAGAAATGTGCGTAATAACAGTTCTAATACTCTAAACTTATCTGAAGGCTCATAATGAACGCCCGAAGACCACAACAGTAATAAATCAGCCAACACATTGTTGGATTGCGGTTTAGAACTAATGTCTAACAGCGAGGAAACCCATCCGACAGATAAGAGACCATGTCACATTAGCGGAAAGTTCAGAAGGACAGCACACAGTAAATGCATCTTTCAACAAAGTTTAAACCAAAGACATGGAAGCATGCCTATATTCTTTCTCACAACTTGCGAGGTACTACTCTCACCTTATAATGCAGCAGTAACCGATCACCTTTAGTGTCATGCATTGCACAGTCATCAGAAAAGTACATGTGTTTCTCTTAAATACATGTCTTTTTATGACTCTACAGCACAGATGGGTTCATTAAGTCACTAGCTATGTCCTTAAGACATGCCCACAAACAGAAGAATTTATGGACCCGACACTCGTTAGAAAGGGCCGTTTACACAACCCGCTTATGATACATGCACAGTTGGGAAAGGTTGAAGAAGACACACTTTCCTCCTAAGGGTGCGTTCTTTTCTAGTCTTGAGAAAGGAAATCAGCGATTCTGATTACCAGCTCTCAAATCTGGCAGAAGTTAGAAGTGTAAGTACAATGGGAACTATCATGGAATTCATACTTGATGGCAGATGTATTTTTGTTGCGACGTCTTGAAAATTATTAGAAAGCCAGCATGGAAAACATTATAGCCTGGATCCCTGCGCATTATATTTCTGCGCCCGGATGAGCTGTGACGCTTTCTTAAAAGTTTACTGGAGTAACAGATTGATTTAATTGTCTAACCTGCAAATGAAATCAGAAGAAAAATGAAAACGGATGCGTGGGGGAATAGTATGGCGTCGCCCATTACTGTAATACAAACAACAAATACTTGGATCATTTATGATCCCAGTAAAAGGTCTAACTGATCCATGTATTAGATGCAAACAATCAGTATGGATGGGCAATGGCGCAACCGCTTTCCATTACGGCAACTTTTAAAATTACACAGGTGGCGGTACAATAATATTCAAAAAGCATTAAGTGGTCGAGCATGTTTTTGGGGCGCTGGGTCAACAGCGTGGTTTCATCTAGAAGTTGACATAGTATATCCTCAAGCATCTCCAAGACCTGCAGAATGACTATCCGTTACAGCACAAGAGCCAAAGATGGCACAAACCAGAACCGCCTAAACTTGTATGCCTAATCTTCGCGCAAAAAAAATTATGTCTGTCATTACAGACTTCTACAATTTTATTTAAGACATGGTTTGAAGTTGACAGCTGTTCAATCGTATAATTGCTTTTGATCAAGAACAGTTTCATGAAACCATACATCATGAAGAACACTGATCTCAGAACTAAATCCACAGATGCTTCAGAAAAAGACTTTTTCAAGCTGATGAACAACAGCTTTTTTGGAAAGACTATGGAAATCCACACAAGCGCAAAGATGTCAGATTAGTCACCAGAGAGAACGAAGCAATTAAGCTGACTTCTAAACCAATTATCAGGACTTCAGAAGATTTCATGATCAGCTTTTTGGTATAATAATGAAAAAAAAGAAAGTCAAATTGGACAAACCCGTTTTTATTGGTTTACTGTTTTAGAATTATCAAAGCTTTTGATGTTAGAATTTCTTTATGACTACTTTAAGCCCTTGTATCCTGAGTCCAGAGTACTTTACACAGATACAGATAGTTTTTGTTATAGATATCCCTACTGAAGATATCTATAAAGACATAAATAGAAGTAGCTAAAGGGCATGCAGATGGTACGACACATCTGATTATCCTAAAGATTCGCCTTTGCATTAAATTTACTAACAAGAAGATTTAGGAAAGATGAAGGATGAATATCTGGAAAGGTGATCAAGGAGTTTGTTGGGGTTAAGGAAAAAATGTACAGTATTTCAAGCCAGGAGAAAACTTCAAAAAAGCAAAGGGAATATCTCGCAGTGTTGTGCAGTCAAGCATATCACATAACAACTACAAAGAAGCATTGTTCAATAAACATACTTTTCATCATGACAACGTAAAACTACGATCTAATCTACATGAAAATCAACACAACTGTTGTAACAAAGAAGTCATTAGATAGAACAAACACAAAACGTGTGTTTGTTAATCCAGAGTTTTCATATGCAATCGGCATTGGAGAACGGCATAATTATATATCTTCTTCATATTTTTCCTCAATCATAATAGCTTTCCTCAACTTTATCTAGAAGCTCATTCATATCAAGATCCAATTCAGACAAAATTTTTTCTCATTTTTGCTTGATGCGCTTGAATTTTTTTAATCATTTCAAGATATTCTTTATCCTGAAAATCAAAATTTGGGATTTTGGGTTGTAGGTGATCTGGATGCATTGCCATGTGCCGATGAATCCTTGTAATTGTTTCTTTAACAGCAAAATTCATATTATATGATTCCCGCATCAATTCTAAGGTCTTTTCATTTATCATTCTTGTATCATCCTGCGCTTCCTTTTGAGCTTCCATTTTAACTCAAATATATTTACGTAAATTAATTAAAGCGGAACTGTGTCTGGCGGAATTATCTGCAGTTCCTCCTTCACAAAAGATCTTTGAGGAGCTGGTTGTTTTGTTGTGTCAGTTTCTCGTAAATAATACACAGGCGGATTCATCTTTACAATTCTTTTTATTTCATACGGTCAACACTCCAAACTGGATCGGTTGCCCTGATGCGAGTGTCCCCTTCTGCTTCTCTCCCGGCAAATAAAGATACCTTACTTCAAGCCAAATGGTAATAGTTTGCTGGTGTACTGGAGTCTTCAACAGCATTTATTGTTTGTTTTTTGATTGCTTGTACTGGTTTTAGCCCTTTAAATTCTTCGTTATTCATTGCACTAGAACTGGGGGCAGTCTTCTAACCCATTCTGTGTGTGCGAAATTGTCAATCAGCTCTCTGTGATACTGGTAGGAGAAAAGTCTTTCAGATAACTGTTTGTTAAAGTTTTCAACCAAGCCTGTGATCTGTGAACTCCCGGAATGCCTCTTTTAATGGTAACTCTATGTTTTAACAATAATTGATTCACTTGGCCTTTAAATTCTTTTCCATCATCAACTTGAATCATGCGAGGGTAAGTTAGCGGGCCTCGTGGTATATCAGTTGTATAGGCGACAGCAACAGCAGAAGCACTCTTTTGTGTTAATGGTTCCGCATCTTTGTATCTTGAAGCTATGTCAATGACTGTGAGTGCGTACTTAAATCGTTTTCGTCTAATCGTATCATGGGTAAATATAGAAGATCCATTTGATGGGTGTCGTTCGGTATTATGTTCACAAAGTGCGGTCTTTGTATTCGTCTAGGTGCAGGTAAATAAATTTGCCAAATCGCTTGTTTAGATAACCATTCTTTCGCTGTTTGTTCGCTAACTCCCGCTGCTTGGCTTAGCTTTTTAATTGCCGTGATTCCCTTCCAATATCCTTTGGCGAATAATAGATTTTGTTCATTTTTTATTCAGCCAATATTATGCGGAACAAAATACACAACGGTCATACCAAAGATAACAAACACGATTTCTTGCATCTTTTGTTTTTCTGATGGATGATAAAAATCGCTGAATTTTGGTGGGGCAATGTCTCGATTGGTTTGCCTGTTACAAGATAATATTCTTTTATCGCTTGATCAACATCTTTAAATGTGTAAGCTGCATGCCCCTGTTTTTTCAGTTTTTTATTAATAAAATCTAACTGCTCAATTCTCTGCTTTTCATAGGTGTCTTGTGCAGCTGCTAGTTGCTCCACAGCTTTGTTATGTCTTTTTCTCTCGCCGTCATCCCGTAGTTTACTAAATGCGTAATTAACTTCCGCTAAAAGCAAGCGCATTAACCACAGCGCCACCTATCATCTTTAAACGAGTGAAGCCATTTTTATAAATGTATTTTTTTTACATATTAATACTATCGGGAATTATTCCTTGCTTAACTAAAAAATCCTTTGTAGCAAATGAAGCTGCAATAATAGCAATCAGTTTTGCCAAATCCTCAAAGTCTAGCTTGCCAAGATC